>QTSX02005239.1:0-99443 GCA_014839935.2 Entomophthora muscae | reverse complement strand
TATGTTGCAACATTAATTTGATAAATTTTATTTATTTGATTTTTATTTATTTGTTTTACAGGGGATACCAGTGACTGGTAACCCCCGTAGAACCAACTTGGCGTAAAAGCTGCCACTTCTGCAACCTTTTCCCCATCCCTAGTTATAACTAAAGTAAATATAAGTAAAACATAAAAAAGACTTACTAATTGTTTCCCCTGTGGCCCCCTCAGCCACAGGCGCCCCTTCAGCAAACTTTATGAGTGTTGGATGCTCTTCATTTGATTTCCTGGGTCTTATCTTCTTTATCTTTCTTGCAACTTGTGCTTCCTCTTGATTTTCATTTGATAAATTTTCAGTATTTCTTGAAGCACTCCTGCTTCTTGCTTGTGTTTTGTTTTCTTCTATTTCCATTTGGTTGGTTTCCTCTTCATTTGTGTTGATTTTCTTTGAAATTTCATTTCCTTCAATTAGTTTGATTGTTTGAGTATTCTTTTTATTGGTTTTTGAAAATTATCACAAGTTATAACTTTCTCTTTTGAAATCTAACCGCTTGAGTATTTCCTTTTGAAGATTTAAAATTATTTCCTTGTGTTCTTTGTTGACCATTGTTCCCAGGCTATTTTTTGCGGTTTTGTTTTGCTGGACCAAGGCCCTTCCCTCATTTCCCAGTTGATTTACCACAATTTCCCTTATGTTTCATTCAAGCTCAACAACCTTTTGGAGGGCTGACTCTAATTTGTTTATTAAGTTATAGACATTTGACATTTTGTTTGAATTACATCAAAAAACTGGTTTTTATAGTACTACCTTCAAGGCATGAATATTTTTCATCATCATTAATAAATTAAAGACCATAAATGTAAATATTGTATTAGAATGTTGCAATTAGACGTCAAATCTTAATACTTAGACATTGTGTACATAACTCAATGCATTTTGTTTAATAAAATTCATTGTAAACTTGGCCTTTTTCATTATAATTTATTTAAATGGACTGTGTTTATATTAGAGAGCCATTAATGTTTAGTACAAATATTGATACATAGTGCATTTTACAGCCTGTATATTTACCTATTGGTAATAATTCTGTAAACTTTTCAGTCAGATTTTGTGAGGTAATAATAATGTAATGAGTTAATAAATTACTTTTAATACCATAAATTGGCTGATTTTCTTTGCTGTGGCAATTGTGCATTTTCTGATATTTACGCACTAGTATCCAACTGGTTGGTTTCATATCTAATCACACAGGCGCTAGAAAGCATAGTTGCCACCCTAACCACATCCGGTCTTGGGTTGGTGACTTGATTTCCTATTGCCTGTGCAATTGGATGTGAAACCAACCAATTGGATACTAGTGAGTAAATATCAGCAAATGCACTATTGCCACAGCAAAGAAAATCTGCCAGTTAATGACAATAAACAGTAATTTATTAATCCATTACATCATTATTACCTTGCAAAATCTGACTGAAAAGTTTACAGAATTATTACCAATAGGTAAATATACAGGCTTCAAAATGCATTATGTATCAATATTTGTACTAAACATTAATGGCTCTCTAATATAAACACAGTCCATTTCAATACATTACAATGAAAAAGGCCAAGTTTATAACAAATTTTATTAAACAAATTGCATTGAGTTATGCACACAATATCAAAATATCAAGAGTTGACGTCTAATTGCAATATTCTAATGCAATATTTACATTTATGGTCCTTAATTCATTATTGATGATGAAAAATATGTATGCTAATAATTATATGTTACCACATCAAATTTACAACATTCTTTACATATGGAAAATGTTGATAGTGTAAAAAGAAAATATTATTAATTATGAATTGAAAGAGATATATTAATTACAATAAGTTGTCACAAAGAAAAGATTTATTTACTCATCAAAGGACGAGTAGGGGAGGGAATGGGCGGAAAGAACATTGCCTTCATCTGCGCCTGTGAAAGGGGCGGCATCAGAGATAGTGGGGAAGGAATGGGTGGTGGCTTGAGAGTCAGGGTTAAAAGGTGGATGGCTTGACGGGGGGTTGGGGAGGCAGGGTTTGTTGACTGGGAAGGGGCAGCAAGAGCTGATTGCTTCAATTGCTCAAATTTGTCTTCCGTCACATATGCAGGCTTGATGAAACAGATGGATTGGCGTGGGGGTTGCAGGAGTTCTTTCAGGACTTATCACTATCACTTGCATAGAAAATGACAAGATCTGATAGGTCCTGGATAAACACGGAAGGGAAAAGCTCATAACCCTTATCAATACGGGTACACAGTTTGCTGTAGGTGGCAGGCTTTAAGTGCCTGAGCGCGGAACCAAAATTGTAAAGACATTCATCTGCAAGATGCATATCAGCGTGGTTGGTGGGGTAGGACCAATGGTATGCTATGCAGCCCTAATTTCCTTGGTTGCTCATTCCTGTTGCTCCATCTTGGCACTCAGTACAACTGTGTACACTTTTTGCTGTGTGGCCCACTGCTCCAGCATGGCCTTGAGTTCCGTCTGGTAGGTATACCCATCTGCGGTGTTTGATATTGCGGAGTAATAATTGACGCCCAATGGGGAAACTGCCAATAAAACACTGACAAAACAATACAAAATTGGGCCACACTTATAGACGTCAGATTGGATACACTTTTCTCCATAGTCTTGGATACTTGCAGAAATCTTGGCATATGATAGGAAGATGACATCATTACGGGCCCTCACTGCCCTCCCTTTAATAAAATTGATGATGATTGAATTTTTTGGGTTGGTATCCACCAAACTGGGGTCACCAAGAACTTGATTGGACAAAATTCTGGCGGCAACTACAACTCCATGCATCCACAAATTCACTGTTCTCTTATTGGTGAATATGTTGTAGAGTCCCAGCTGGAGACGTACCTGGACCAGGGACATCCGCAGGTCACGTTTCATAATGACTATCATAAGGGGATGGACTGTGTCACCTTCAGTCAAAGTACGGGCACCAGTTGGGGTCTTCTTGGTAGGGGGCCACAGTTGGCGTGGGCTTGCAGGGTTGCAGCCACAGTGGACTTTGAAAAACCCATTGCGGCTGCAATTTCCCCAAGTGACATAAGCATCCCTTGCTTTTCAACCATTTCAAGAACAATCTCTGGAGTGATTAATTTTCTTCTGTGTCTTACAGGCTGATTGGCTGGGAGAGGAATATGTACATCTTGTGAACCAGACAGTGCCATCTGATTAGCTGTTTCTGGATTCTTGCTTCTCTGGGTGGCCCCTTGGCTCAATTGGCTGATTCCAGATGCTAGTGTTGATACATGATCTAAGTTAGCAGCTGCCTGTGTGTGATGGGCAAACAGGGCCATTCTTGAGGACTTAGGAGAAAGAACACACTCATGTGTAGTGCTTGGAAAGGGGCCTGTGGATTGAGAACAACCCTAGACAGAGGCTTCACTATTGGAAGACCCAGTGTAGCCCTGCATGATTTTGTCAAGGCCAGGGAACAGCTCATTTATTTGGTTGTTATTGGAAGAAGTCATAATAAATTTTTATTAAAAAACTTAAAATCAAAAAGAGGAGTGTATATTTTAGTCAATTTTATTGTTAAATATGTTAGTTTAGTGAATAGTAGGATCTAAATTTTAGCCGCACTAAAATGGAATAGGGTGATTTTTGAGAATGCCTGTGCTTTCTAAAAGAATCAACACAAATCCACTCTATACCCTTTGACATCCTTTTTGAGGCACCCATAAATTATATTTATTTCAAATTCCTTGCAATTATGATTTAAAACTTGGTTCTTGGATTTGACAATCCCACAATTTCAGATTCGTTAATTTATACATGATGTCTATTATTTGTTTGATATACAGGAAATCTCAAATTGTACATTAGAATCCCACATTTCTGATTCATGTATCCCGCATTTTTTTGCTGAGTTTTGTCTTTTGTTAGTTGAGTTATCTGCTCAAGAGATTCAAAATTTGCCAATTTAAATAAATCAAAAAAAGTCAAAATAAATGATTGATTTTATTAAATATTTTATTTTTCACTCAGCTGAGTTGCCCGCAAAAGTGATTTGAAATTTGGATCAAGGATTTGACAATCCCGCATTTTACGTTCAGGTTCTGAATTTACAGTATATCTTGCAGGAAAAATCATTTATTTTGTTTATACTGAAGCATTATTATAGCTTTACATAAGCTGGAAATTAAAGTAACCTTTTTTATTAAACTTATAGTTTATAAAGCACTTTTTTGTGTAGTCTCATATTTTTAATTCAATTGAATACAGTTACATATAAATTCTAGTCTAATTTTTCTTTTAAAACTAAAATAAACTTTCTTTTAAAAACAGATAATTTAATAAGCCTTTTTATTATCTAGTATATGTTTTTTATTGCAGAAATGAATTCCATGGGGTCTCTTTAGTTTAGAATAATTTTGAAAATATATAGTTTTATAATTTAAACTGTATTTATTCTGCTTCAAAGTTGATCTCTGGAAAATCAATTTTTGTACTTTGATCTTAGATATTTTTGATTTTTGCACCCTACATAGTGTTTCGATTTTTGCACTTTTTGGGGATCCCATTTTCGATTTTTGCACTTTCGACCTTAGGAACTTCGACCTAAGGAACTTGCCCAGATTAACTTATTTTAAAAAAATATGTTCCTCTCTTAGACTGTTGTCTTTCCCAGCTCCAAGTACTGAACTATAAATAGTTCAGTTACAACATGAGCATTATGATTTAATTAGGAATGAAGTTAATACAGTATAATAGAATATTTAACTTCCCTTTTTTATTTAAGTTTAAATAATAGTATAACACAAACACAAAATTTTAAATAAAGAGTTAACCACATCTAAATATTCTATTTATTACGCCTTTCATTATTTAGGGTTGTTGATTTTAAGTTTTTTAAAAAAATTCTAAATTAGTTTACTTAATGATTTTTTCATTTTCAACTTTGAATTCAATTATCAAGTTTTGTTAGTTTTAATTGTTTGTTTTAGTTCTTTGTAGGATATATTACCTGTGAAACCTAATAATTTTAACCATTTAATGGTATTATTTTCTTTATCCAGAGTATTGCTACCTTGAGATATCAGCTATTGGTGTAAAACCAAGCACTAGCTTTAACCGTTGTTGCGGTGAACACATTCAAACAGCCGTTATTCGAAATCCGTAAATCCCCAAATTCCCCTTTAAATAGTTGAACCATGCAAATAAATCTTTATATCTTGGTTGATTAATTACTACCAATTTTACATATTTGTTGTTTACCACAACAAAATTTTGGAGGTCATTCTTTCACCAAACTTGTATTGCTGTTTTTGTTGTTGCCTGTGTGCCTGTTGTTGTTGTGATGTCTGCTTCCGTGCCCCCAAACCTGCTGTTGACTCCCCTGCTTGGGCTCCTGTCACCTCTGCCCTTGCTGTTCCCCCTATTACCCCTTCTGTTGGCAACCCCTTGTCTAAGTTCTTGGTTGCTCAGCAACTTCCCCACTTTGAAGAGAATGGGTATACAGCTTGGCTGTATACTTTCGAGGATTATGCTGAACAATTCAAGCTCTCTGATGAGGACTGCCTCCATGAAGTCAGCTGTTTCCTCCTGGGAAAAGCCTGTGTTTAGCACCAGGACGTCCAGGTCTCCACCTGGGCCAACTGAAAGGCCCAAGCTGAGCTCTGCTTTGTCGAACATGAACCCAATGCCATTCACCAGTTGGGCCTGTTGAAGATGGTACACTTCAAATCCTTATGCAAATTTTTTAATACATTCCAAAAAACCGCCAACAAGGCTTTGAAGCAACACCTCAAAAACAACAGCTCCTCTGATTGCAAGACCACAGTTGAGAATTTCCACAGTCTTGCCTCCATCCGCGCATTTGTGAACGCCCTTACCCACTCCTACTCTACCATGGTTCAGGCTGCTAAACCCGCTTTGTTGGAAGAAGCAATTGCCTTGGCCTGTGACAAGTATGACATTTGGGTAGAACAAGCCACAGATGAGCACGCCAAGGAAAATTATGAATGGAATCCCTTTGCACCAGTTTGCAAGCAAAATAAATCTGAGGAAATTGTCCAAGAGGTCAAGGCCCACCTGGAGGACTTAAACCGCTGCTTTGATGCCATGTTCATGGCGCAAGAGCAAGGACACCAACCCAACCCCCCTCCCCCGCACCTTCCAAAGAGACTGTAACCACCTGTATAACCCTTGCTGTTACAATTGCTCTGAGTTGGGGCACATCTCCAAGGACTGCACCGCGCCCTGCTCCATCTGCAAGGAGCCCTCCCACTCTAACTTCATCTGTGAGTTTAACCCCATTAAATATGACCGCAAACCTCAAGGGTTGATAATGGCTGAACAAAACTTTGAAGCTGGGAAATGCGCCCTCTCCTCCTCTGCCACCCCTCAGCCTTTGAATAAAAAATCAAACCTTGAGTACATTGTTGACCCTGATGGCCCCAGTTTCCCATTTACTTTAATCCACAAACGCCAAGTTTGCTCCCAAGGCCCCTCCCCAGGTTGTGAACTCACACCCCCACCCATGAAATGTATGGTCCGCAAGGACGCGCCATCACCCATCTGTGTTCCTTTCCCACATCCATGATGAAACTGGGGAGGGATTGGAACAACCCCAGCAACCTGGATCCTCTCCGCAAACCACCTTCCTCTCCCTTGCCGCCCCGCGTGTACGTGCGTGACAGCAAGTGGAACCCCTGCCATCCTAATAGATTTGTTAGCTTAGAAAATGAGGATGTATTCAAAAACAAAGATCATTACCCGTGCTTACCTGACCTCAACTAATACCTTCTGTTTGAGGACAACCCACTTTACAACATTGTAACTGTGGAGTCTGTCCCCAAATCCCCGTGCACCGGCGGTGGGTTTTCTGACTTACCTTCTGAGATGCTCTCCCTAGAGGCGTCCCCCACAGGCGCAGCAGCCTGGAGACACAGGGCCACCGGCCAGGAAGGCAAGGACAAAGGGCCAGCAGCTTTTGGGGCCTTCATTGCAGCCACACTGACCAAATGGGCCCTGCAATGGTGTCCCAGGCAAATTCCTCTGGGTTCAGACCAATCAGGTCCCTTAATGTTGTTGAGGTGGACGGGCAGGGCTTATCAGCAGACCCTGCTGATTTGGGAGAACCAATCAGATCTGCTTGCAACAAAAAAATTAATGCATTTTTGGCATCGTACGATGTTGATGTTAGTAACCAATCAATAAAATCATACACCTCCCAGGATGCCAGGAAACAGCGCACGTTGTATGACCCACGTGATTTAGCCCAGCCAATCATCTCATCTGGTGCTACATGCAATTCTATGCAGATGGCCCCAAGTGAGTTGTCCAATTTAAACAAGCCAATCACACCCAACGACACTATGGAGAGCAACTCACCCAATGCATTGATAAATGATTGCAATTTAAATGGACCAATCACACCTGATGATGCTATAGATGTTGACTCACCCAATGTGTTGATAAATAATTGTGATTCAGATGGGCCAATCAGATCTGGTGCAACTGGCGCAAAATTTACTCACTCTGATCAAGCTGGTTGTCCTACCCCAAGCCATCCAATCAGATCCTGTGTTGCCAAGGAAACCAATGCACCCAATGTATTGCACCATGATCACAATAAAGAGGAGCCAATCAGATTTAGCGCTGCTGGTACATAATTATGCTCATAAAAATCCGAGTCAATCAATCAGGTATAAAAGGGATTCCAACTGGCCAAACCAGTTTTCATCTGACTCTTCTGAGCCAATGGATACCTTTCCACACGCCACCAGAATGGTTTGACCCATTCTGGGTGGCAATCAACCAGCCTAAATTGGATGGTAAGTCCCAGGTAACCTTGGATGCAAAGTGCGCCCCTTCCAAGTCTGGTAAGAAGCACCGCGACACCACCTGATCAGATGGGCCAAAGGAGAGACCTGGCCTCTCAGCTGTGAAGATCCTGCGCCAGCTGATGATGACCATCTCCCTCAAAGACCTGTGCACAGAAAGCCCCAAGTTTTTCCAGAAGATGCACCAGGCCATATCTGTGCTACGCCCTGGGAAATATGAAGCCCTCTTCCTGACAGGCACAGGTGCCCCAAGAATCACAGGTACTATAAACGGCGTACACACTTCTATAATCTTGGATGGTGGCGTGTATAGCAACATCATCTCCAGGATGCTCCTGGAATCTCTCCCTCAGGCTGAGGTCACCTCATCTGACGTCAGCTTCATCCTTGCTGATGGGAGCTGCAAGACTGCTCTCAGCAAGGCCATCAGGTTGCAATTGTTAGGCGGTGTCTTTAGTGTCATCAAGGCTGCCATCTTCAACCACAACCAGTACTCACTGCTCCTTGGCCGCAAGACAATGAGCAACCTTAGCGTGACCACCCGTTTTGCAGACAATGGCTGGACACTTGAGCACAATAATGAATTGATTGATCTCAAGATAACGTTCAACAGTCCTACTGGCCCTTCCTTCCTTTGCAAATCTTTAGCTGCCCAGATCAAGGACAACACCTGGTTGAACAACGTCCATTAAGACCTGCTCCACGAGGTGATTTCTGTGTATGGCTCCCACATTGTCTCAGACTATGACAACCTTCCCGAAGCACCTGGATTCTGCCATGAGATTGATACTGGTAACGCTAAGCCTGTAGCTTCCTGGTTCTACCGCCTTCCCCAGTCCAAGGAGGAGTTTTTACGCACCAAAATCCTCAAACTGCTGAAGCAAGGCATGATCCGCCCCAGCAAGTCTCCATGGGCTTCCCCCATTGTGGTTGTACCCAAGAAGGGCAACAAACTCTGCATGTGTGTCAACTACATCCCGCTGAACAAGGTGACAATCTCTGACCACTACCCCCTGCCCTGCATCTTCAACATCTTGGCCTCCTTTGGTGGTTCACAGTGGTTCTCAAACATTGACCTTTTCAGTGGGTTCTACCAGATCCTTGTAGAAAAAGCTGACCAACCAAAGACTGCCTTTGTCACAAAATGGGGACAGTATGAATACATCTGCATGTCTTTTGGTTTGAAAGGCGCCCCTGTACCTTCCAGCACATTATGAATGGGGTGTTCAAAGGTCTTATTGGTGATTTTTTCACTGTCTATTTAGATGATATAACCATCTATTCCAAGACATTTGATGAGCACCTGCAACACCTGAATCTATGCCTGGACTGTATCAAGAGCGCCAACTTGAGTGTGAATGCCGAGAAGTCCATCCTGGCTGTTCAGCAACTGAAACTCTTGGGACACATGGTCGGCGCCTTTGAAAAACACCCTGATCCTGACAAGTGTGATGTAATCACAAACTGGCCCACACCCACCAACGCCAACCAGGTGTCATCCTTCCTTGGGTTGGTAGGGTACTACCATCAGTTCATTGAAGACTATAGTGAGTTGGCCGCCCCTCTCTTCAATCTGACACACAAGAAGAAGCCATTCAAGTGGGGGCCCCCTGAAGATGATGCTTTCAAGGCTCTTAAGGCTGCCATTACTTCTGACGCAGTCCTTGCTTACCCTGATTTTAATCGCAAGTTCCACATCTTTTCAGACGCCTGCACCAATGCAGTGGGCGCAGTACTATGTCAGAAAATAAACAATGTTTTTAGATCCATCAAATTTATGTCTAAAAAGTTTATACCTGCTGGGTACAACTATGCTATATATGATAAAGAGGTCCTGGCGTTAATCAAGACTCTTGAGAAGTTCTGCTATTATGTTCTTGGCTATCCTCTAGTCATTCATATCAATAACTGGGCTGTCAAGTTCATCACCAATAGATCTTTCCCTTGCTTTTGCCGCATGCACTGGCTCTTAGAACTTATGGAGTATGACTTTGAGATTGTGCATGTTACTGAGAAGCTGAACTCTGTAGCAGATGGTCTATCCCGTCAGTTCTTTTTGTTGGTTAAACAGTTGACTTATGAACCCCCTCTAGCTCAGTTCAAGGACATGGCCCAGCTCCGCACTTCACTTGTCACTGAAGCTGATCTACGCAAGTTCTTTGTCTACTCAACCAAGTACACTGTGATAGGCAACACATTGTTTAAAAAGACGGATAATGGACTCCAAGTGATCTCATCCAAGGAGGACAGGGAGAGTATCTTGATGGAAGCACACAATGGCGCTGGACACTCTGGCTGAGATGCTACTCTAGCACATCTCAAAGAGACCTACTGGTGGCCAGGGATGTATAAAGATACCTATAACCACACCTGCAGCTGCATGAAATGCCAACAGTTCAGTAAGAAGATTGTGCATACCAAGCCTGTGGAACCTATTGTAGTTGACAAGATATTTGAACTTTGGGGTATTGACTTTGTTGGGCCCCTACCTCCTTCAAAATCAGGAAAAACTTACATCCTGGTTGCTATCAAGTACCTCTCTTGTTGGCCTGTTGCTCAGGCTTGCAACAATAACTCAGCCATGACTGCAGCTTCTTTCATCTACAACAGCATTGTGACACAGTTCGGCCCCCCAGCTACATTCTTATCTGATCAGGGATCCCACTTCAGAAATCACATGATAGCTGATTTGACAAACAAGGTGAACACTGTTCACAAGTTTTCCACTGCGTACAGCCCTTGTTGTAATGGCCTCACTGAGAGATTCAACCGTACATTGGTAGAAAGCCTGGAGAAGACCACCAAGTTCCAGCCATCTACTTGGGAAGTCATGTTACCCTCAGTCCTCTGGAACTATTGTACTAAGGTCCACAACACTATTAAGATGATACCATTTGAAGCCATGTTTGGAACTAAACCCAACCAAGCCTGTGTTCTCAAGAAGGTGAACCAGCATTGGGACTCAAAAGACTGCGAGCAAACCTGCCACCAAGCCAAGAAGAACCTATCTACCACCGCCACTAAGACTACAGCAGCCCAGCAGGGGATCAACCACTGCATACCCAAATTCATGATTGGCCAACAGGTCTTAAAATTCAATAGTGCTTTGAATACCACCTGCTCTAAGAAGTTCAAGGTTAAATGGAAGGGTCCCTACACCATTTATGCCATTGGACAACATCATAGTTACTTCCTTGAGAACTCTGCAGGATTCCAATACCCCCTCCCTGTCAGTGGTAGCCGCTTGAAGGCATACCAAGCTTAGAATGAAGGAGGAAGCGTTGCGGTGAACACATTCGAACGACTGTTATTCGAAATCCGCAAATCCCCAAATTCCCCTTTAAATAGTTGAACCATGCAAATAAATCTTTATCTCTTGGTTGATTAATTACTACCAATTTTACATATTTGTTGTTCACCACAACACCGTGAAGTAAATTACATTCTCAAAGCCTACATTTTTTATTTTTAAAAACAGCAATCTAATTTAAATTTCAAAGCCTCCTATCTTCTTCTCTAAACCTGCATCGCGGTTTGTGATTTTCATGTTTAAAGTTCGCTGCTCAAAAATCGAACTGTCCCCCATATGGCTGCTTCGGCCAGCTTCTGGCTCTGGCACTAATTCAAAGAGTTATTTAATCATGTTTAAATATTATGTGATGTCGCTTTGGCTGTTACGGGGGGGGGACCCAGAGCCGGAAACTAGCCGAGGCTGGGTCGAAGCATCCTTACTCAAAGATAACAATTTCACTAAACCTTGTATCATGTGAAATGGGCCACCTATTATTTATGAGAGGAATTCTGGTTTGCTTATGCTTCAATTAGTATAAATTTTTTTAGAAACTTTAAATCAAAAAAGCGCCCATAACTAATATACGTTCTTGATTGAAAAATATTTAAAGTTTAAATAAAGCCACCAATTTTACTTCACAAGTTGAAAATGGGGACCAAACGAATGTTGTATGATTGCCTGAAAGAATCAGTAATTCTTGCCTCAAGCCACGCTAAAGAGTACCCTCCTGAGTTAGTCGTATTTGACGATTCAATTGATTTGAAAATAAACAAATGTTCTACTCGTAAACCTCCAGACTTGACTGAATTAGAAATATCTGAGGACGAGGAGGAACTTCCGAATCTCTATAACCGACTTGGCAATATTAACTTTGCGACTTTTTGGCAGTATGTGTTTTAAATCATGTTCCCTCTAATTATTTTAGATGAAATGTTAATGTCTACTATTGAATAGATCGTGTGGTACCACTCCTCATGAGATTTCTTTCCAGTTTAAACGACAGATCGAAGCACAAGTATGCTAATTCTTGCTTGAATAAGCCTGAGCAAATGTGTTTAATTTTTATAGAAAATCGAAGTATGGGTGAGCAGAGTGCATAGAGCCTTCCTACTGCCCAGAAACTATAGCCCTTTCAGTGCAGCGTTTCTTTCACTCGTATATGGTATTAACTAATATACAACAATCCTAAAAGTTCACAGCCGTATCAAACAAAAACAATTAATGACATAGAAGATGTTCAGGTTACATCTGAGCTTGAGCTAGCTAGATATACATTTGAATTTGACGAGCAAGGTATTTATCATGAAACTTATTAAAGCCATTAACTTGCTTCTAAAGAGGACTTCTTGACAGGCTTTGTGCTTCGGATACTAGGGAATTTAGAACAAGGGATCGAAACAAGAATTCATTGTGTCAGGGTCTTGGAGCCTTCCAAGTAAGTTTAACTATTGGTAGATAAACCATGTCTTAACATATTGGTTTATTGTAAAATAGGTTTATCTTTGGTAGCCTTCAATGTGATAACTACCGTTAGTTATAAGTAAGTAAACCGCTGTTTTTAGGAGGGATCATATGAGAGTTCGGTCATATATCGGTTATCATCAATGCCACTTATACTAATATCAGCAGAAAGAATATCGGTTCTCAATCCTTCAGGTTTATTATCGAATTTGAATAATTCAAATATTTACCGTTTAAGCTTTCAACAAGTGACAGGATCGAGATTAGCAATTGAATAGTACACCTGTTTTTTTAAGAATATTTTATTAAGTCAAGCTCTTAAGATAAATTTCAAACTATTACCACAATCTTCTTTTCATTTTTTGAAACAACCCTTATACCAGTTTTCCAGAATCTAAGCCAATTTTATGCATTATTTAAATTTTTATAGGAATAGCTTTACACTCTTGCCTGAAGTTCTGCTAAGCTTAAAATCCCAACTTTCAGATTTTATTTGCTCTTGTTGAGTATATACTTCTGGGAAGCATATAAAATGAACAAAGGGGAAATTTAAAAAAGAAGATGCTACTTTATTTGATATGAAGATGTCATATAGTATCATGTTAAGCCACATAGTGTCCATGTCAGTCTGGGGCTTGTCCAGATATTGTTCCTCATAGAATTTGAATGTTTGATTCTTGTAATGTTGGGATGTGGCAGTATAGTCGTTTCCTGAGAGGGAGTAATTGAAGATGTTGCACTGTGTGGGATAAATTCACCATCAGTAAATTCTCTTTAAATCAAAATCAACCAAAGCCAAAAACTTCAACTTTGACTTAAAAAGTTTAAATTTGATATCTTAACAGGGATATAACAGCATGAAATCTCTCTAAATAAAGAGATTTTATATTAATGAATTCCTCAGGCCTATGAGGGAGTAGGTTAGTCTGAATTCCTTTCAAATAGCTTTTTTGGCATTAAAATTCTCTGACTAAGTTCATTTCAACCCAGCAAATCTGGGAAAATTAAAAAACTTATTAAATTAACGCTCCAGATGACTGAAGTAAATCCCCAGAAAATCAGGCAACAGCAGTTTCATGATTCTTTAACAAGATCCTTATTACTTTTGTATATTACCCACTGCTAAATCTGAATGATAGTGCCTTTTTATGGCTCAAGAGAGTTATTGATAATGGTACATTGCCTGAGCCTATAAAGTTAATTGGTTTACTGAAAGCTGGGGTACGTTTCACTAGCAGCATCAGTGTAAAGATTATATGCCCACTATGATCCATAGAATACTGCTTTTGTTGATGTGCAACTTATAAATTAAAGATTCTGTCAAAACTATGGTGTTGACTCCACAGCAAGGTTCCACACAAGAGGATTCACAACCCTCAAACTGACTTCCCCATGACCTGTAGCCAAATGCAGAAGTTAAATTGAATTACTAAATCCAGCATCAAAAATCAGTGCCAATTCCAGCTTGGTGGACAGCTCAATTTGGTGCTTCACTCATTACAAGGATCACATCACCCTCTGTTCAATCTAACTGATTGATCATCACAATCTTGTTTCGTTTATACTGATTCAGCCTCAGCTATATGATTCACATATCTCAATAAAGATAATTATCTAGTTTTCAATCATCTCCACCTGTAACTCTGCTAATACACACAGTTATGACACTCTGTTATTTTTTACTTCATAAAATTTAATTGTTTTTATGGTTCCGTAAGATTTAGATTCTTATAAGTTCAGATTGCTTTAGGTCTATTTTTATCAATACATTATCTTTATTCTGGTATTGATATTGTTTGGCTGCAAGCTAGAATCCAAGCTTGGGTTGGGTATTAAATAATAAGAGTGTGGAGTTTATCTGGCAGTTTAAGCAATAGAGTTGCTTTATTAAATAAAATATAGATCATTTGAACTAGCAAAGTATATATCATTTTTTTATAAATCATACTTTTTGTATTAAAGCCTAAAAATCAAGGAGTAGAATAAATAAGCAACTAGAGTAAAAGAGTTTTATTATTAAAAAGTTTCTAATTTGTTGCAACTATTTATATTTCAGCTCTTGAGAAGTTGGGAAAGGCAAAAGTCAAATAGAGAACAGAAAAATAAGTTTGAAAAACGCTAATATTAATTGAGAAGGAAAACAATTCTTATATTATATTGGATGGCCATTGGGATTTCAAGGGGATGAAATATGTAAAGTTAAACTAGGTAAATATTGACAGTGCTCTGGCAAAGATTTCAGGATCTTTGGTTTTAATTGAGTCCATGTCTTACATGAAAATCCAAGATTCTGCTACACTTTCAGGTCAAGTGAAGCCATAACTTTAGAAGCATCATGGGTTGACATAATGAGC
Organism: Entomophthora muscae; assembly: GCA_014839935.2. Classification (NCBI taxonomy): domain Eukaryota; kingdom Fungi; phylum Entomophthoromycota; class Entomophthoromycetes; order Entomophthorales; family Entomophthoraceae; genus Entomophthora; species Entomophthora muscae. Next base: position 84,520 of record QTSX02005239.1, on the reverse strand, counting down.
ACCACAGTGTGTTGTGAGATACATTGATGACTGAGTTGTCTAACTCGGTTGCAAAAAGCTTTAAAGAGAAACCACTTGTCCATGATACTTTGGAATGAATATTTTCTATAATTTTCAAAAAGTTAGGTTTAGTACACAGAAGACCATGAAGTGTTATCAACTGTTTCTAGAATATAGCACATAACCTGTGAAACTCTGCAACGCTGAGAAAAAATTATCAAGAAGGTTATATATTCCATCTCTAATCTAGCCAAAAAAACTAATCAAGATCACTAGTTTTCATTTTCAGTCAGTGTTAGAGCCATCAGGCAACAATTGTCAAACCCAGATCATTCCTGATATTCATGCCACAGCAGACTGGCTTTTAAAGAAAACATGTATCAAGTAAGCATATTAGACCCCTAAAACCTTCACTTAGATGTATCTCATCCTTTTTGTCAAACCAATAATCCAGACATGTGTTAAGAGCCAAATTATCTCACCACCCATACTTGATTCTTAAACATTACCAGGATCAGGCCACAACAATTTAGCTTAAAAGTCAAATCTATTGATCAAAACTATTCTTGTCTGATATCCTTTTTGATTCTTCTCTGTAGGTTACCTTGGTGTCAACAGTAGAAAAGTCCTGGATAGTTATTGTTTTGTCATTTTTTCTAGGCTATTGAAAAGACCATCTTTGATATGGCATATTATGTTAAGAAGTCACATTGTATCTGAATGAGAACCAAATGAGGTGTCTTAAACAATATTTGTTACCAAGACTACTTACTGTACAAGCCTATATTATTTAAGGTCAATTTAGGACTAAGATCAAGTAAAAAGTGATAAAGTAAAAGTTAAGTAGTATAATATAAATTATAAACTTTTATCAGGAAGAAAAATAGTTCAAATATGGATTAATAGGGTCATTTGACCCCTAATTATCTATTATAGTATGTCAAACAATCAAGTTGTGCTAAGGGCAGTAAAGGAGCCTCATACTTTTGATCTTTGAGCTGGTAATCAAGGCTCTTGGTATGGTCCTGTTAGCATCTCCAAGAACAGGGCTGCTTTGACCAAACCTGGGCAGCTGCAACTAGTTTCAGCTCTGGGTCACCCTCTTCAAATATTTATTCTATTATGTTTAAATATTAAGTATTTATGTTTTGGCTGTAGTGGCCTAGAACCTGAAAGCTAGCCGAGGCTGAGCCAAAGCATCCCCATCCCAGAAGCTAATCTACTTTTTTATCCAAGTTTTAATCTATTTGATTAAGGATGTATAACTGCTAAATTGGCAGATATGGTAACTCTAAAAGTCTAGTGAAAAGCTTTAACCATCAGGTTTGGTGGAATATCAAAACCTGAGTGAAAATTTATTAGCCAGATAAATGTTTCACATACATTACAATATTAAATTTCTGCTCCCTGAATGAGCCAATTCTTTCTTAAGTTTGGAGCTCCAATGAAAATTAAAATATACATTCCACAAGTATAAATGAAACATGCCCTGAATATCTGGTGTGGGTCTAAACTTTAAACTGTCACAAATTTAAAGTGAATTAAGCCTAATCTAAAGGCTACCCTTTTATACCTAGTCGATCTGCATATTTTCAAGGATATTGGGAAGTTCACCATAGAATTCCTAGACAATGGATAAACACCTACAAAATAGCGTTAATACCTCAAAAATTTTGATGGCGTGTGCGATATCAGTTGTTCCAGCAACTTCTCGGATACTGTGCATGGAAAGCTGGGGACACCCGACATCTTTCTAAGTTAGCATGTGGACATCAGTGAAATTACCAATCGTTTGAAGTCCCAACTTTGCAGAAAGGATAGGGCCAATTGTAGATCCACAAGCACAGTCGTTTCTGACAACGAATTCTTGAAGAGGGAGGCCATGGCGCGATGCAATAGTTTTTAAAACAGCAGAAGTCGCTGCTGTCGTTGCGTATTTCTGGCTTGCGTTGACTTTAATGACAAGTCCATCATGAAATTTAGGACGATGGTTGGCTTCATGTTTATCGCTGAAGGAATGGCGTGAGATTTAAATATATCCATGTCTTACGCATAGTTGGGATGTACAGCGTGTGCCATATCAGCGGAGATCATGTATGATTTATGAATAGATTCCTCGAAAGCTGTCTGCAAAATGGTTAAACAAATAGATTGGTTGCTGCTTACAGGGTTTTCGGCGTTACAAAGCGATGACTGGATCCGGCGCAATGCGGCTTCAGTGAGATGGGAATCGGCTCCATAGGCAGAAGCCGAGCCTACCTCTTCATTATCGTATAAGCATATCATACGAACATTAGGCTCCATTGAAAGGTCATGCTTCTCCAAGCTTCCTATGAGTGATTCTAAACAAGCATAGGACATCATAAGATTGTCTAAACGTGCGGAGTAAATAAACTCGTTTTCAAAACCACCAAAGCAAGAGGCTTGGGTATCATAGAGACACAACTCAAGGTCCACGATTTGCTCGGCTAAAAATTACATCAGCCTTTAAAGTAGCAATGGTTATACCATCTATATCCAACTCTTTACAAATCAGTCCCAAAAGCTGGGGATGATGAGACGCACTAATTGAACTTTCTCCCAACTTTACTTTTTCACTACTCTCTAGGTTCAAACTAAGTGATTAAAAAGACAACGTCAAAAAGATACGTCTTTGCAACCGTCGCAAAAATGGGAAGGAGCTGGCTTTCTGCGTTAAAAGTGAAAGACTTGTTGACTTCCCGGTTAAGATGAATAGCGAGATTCGAGATTCTCAAAATGGGACTTCAAGGATTAAATAAGCAAACACAAAAAATTACGAGTTAATACGGACGAGATGCGACTCCAGCTTAGATTCGGTAGTTGCGACGATCACTCTACCTGCCAAACCTAAATCGCGATCAAATCAGGTAGACCTAATTGATTATTATTACTAAAAAACTATCCAAGCTCTTTAAACATAAGTTTAACTATTTTTATTCTGATTATTAATTACCATATACCACCACCATAAGTTTGTACACCAACCTGAAGAAACCCAGAGCTTTCTTTTTTGGAAATAGGCTTAACCTAAACATTTTTGTTAATAAATATCGCCAAGTGCTGAAAAGGAACTAGAAATGCCTTGCTATCATAATACCTTTAGGCAAGGACTATCGGTATGAGCACCGATGATGCTGAACCCGTTACCAGGTTTAAATTCACCACCCACGGCAAAAGCAACGATTGAAGATTGGTTGCGAGTAAAAAAATATTTTCCACCCTGATCAAGCTTACCAGCCCAGGACTCCTTTTCTTTCAGTTCTTTAAAGCCATTCTTTGTCAGTTTCTCTTTGCAGTTTAAAACGGCATGGAAGGGCGATGGGGAGCCGTTAACAAACTCCAAAAAGCCCTTGGCATGCTTTTCGATCTGAAGTTTACTCAGAGCGGCTGATTTCAATCCACCTGATGCCATCTCTCTACGATAAATGAAGCCTTTGCCAATAAAATATTCAAAACCTTCCTTGCTAAGCTGCAGTCGAAGCACTTGTTTAGTATAAATATACTTTAAATAGTATGGAAGCTGCAGTGGACAATATCGTCAGCAGGGGATCAAATGGAACGTCATCAAATATTTTGCCAGCCCCACCAGCGAAAAAGATCACATGTTCCCTATCACCCAAAAGGGTTCAAGTTGACTACCACCTGTCCCAAAGGTTATTAAATTCTAAACCACATGCCGAAACGGTAACTTATCTATACTCTTTATCGACCTAGGAGATCTGTTTAAATCTACTATAACTATTTCCGCTTGACTTTCTCTTTGATATATCTACTACTAGTAAGTACATACAATTCTGATCTGTTTAGGAAAGAAATCCCCAGGAATTCAATCATCCCCATCAAAAAATGAAATGTAATTCCTGGATTTAAGAAGCTGTCCCAAATACTATATTTCACTTATATTAGATCCAATAATACCCTATATTTGCTAAAAAAATCCAATATAGTCTAATGATATAACAATGGTATAATTAATCACCCAAAAAAGATTTATACAAGCTGTTTAATTTAAGCTATGCCATAATTTACACCCATAGCTCCTGTATCAGTAAGTGACATGTTGTGAATAGCATCATCCAGACCATTAATTTTGCCTATGAATCATCTGGCATTATGTAAAGACATTTATGGTTTGCCTTCAACTTTGTAAATTGCCACTTTCAAGATATTTGGTTCTTTAAGAGTCTGTTTGTTTATTATTAAGAGCGAAGACATCTGGGAAGAGTTGTTGATAGGGCTGGATCTGTACAACAACAGCTTTGCTCCCTATTGGTGGGGTTGTTTGGCAGACAGGGTTCCGTTTGGAGGCAACTAACTGGAGGATCCTCTGTATTGGAACAAGGTACCAGCTTTGGGCGGAGCGGCTGTAAGGATCCTGAACGGATTAAAAATACGCTCTTATTGATTACTTGACACCACTACAATATAATCAGTAGTGAAAAGATTGATTGTAAATTAACTGCCTTTCAGATAGATTTGGAGACGCTTTTTATAGGGTGCTATCCCTATGACCAGACTGCTGTCTGGTTGCCGTTAACTCTTGCTAGTTAGCCTACCATCCCCAAGCTACTAGCTCCAGCCCTCAGAGTTAAGATTGTAAACTTTAGTGTGACATAAATAGCAGGATAGTAGGAAGCTGTCTCTAAGTGGTGGGGAATTACCACCCAAATCTATATAGAGTTAATGATTAACCACCAACACAGCTTCAGATACTGTTTTGTAAAAGTTCCAAATGAGATACTAGGATTAAGTAAAATAATTAATCCCAACTAGAATAGCCCAAGATAAACAGCCTGGGAAAGCATCAGAGTGTCTCCAGAATAAAATTAAGGACATTGAGATACAATAAGATTTTCAGCTTCAAAAACGGGAGAAACAACTCTGAGATTGGTAGGCATTGAATTAACATTGGGTGGTGCCAACGACAAAGTACTAACAGCAGGGCCCCATCTGCCAGTAATGATTTGGCTGAGAATCAGATTGTATAGGATGTAACGCAACAACCCAACTACTGGATGCATTCTTTAAATAAAATTAGACCAAGGGATATGTGATTTTTATTAAGTAAATTTTGGGAGGACTTGACTCTTAAGAGTTGAAACAGTGAAAAATTATTCAAAATATATCAAAAATTGACTAAGCAATACTGCCTGGATCCTGGGCTCCTATTCCTTCCACATTGTCAAGTGAATATTTAGTCCAGGTTGCAAAGAACTCTTGAGTGACCAACTTTTGATGAACATGCTTATAAGTAAGCTCATATCAGATGACCCTTAAATTACGTCAATTTATCAACGTTAACTTATGAGGGGATCAGATTTGACCAGCAAACTGGGGCAGCCGTAACCATTTTCAATCAACTGTTTGATTCAAGTCTGTTAAATCAGTCAGTTTTATTAAAGGGTTTCCAGCTTTCCAAGATTTCCTACTTGGCCAAATAATTCCTGGCATTATGAAACTTACCGTGACATTATTATCTGCTTTAACCTGGGGCACGATACCATCATCCGGAAGATGGGACAAGGAGAAGTTCTTGTGGGCAGGGGAAAGTTTCATGGTGGCTAAGGTGAGCTCAGGATAGCCAATAGTGGTCAGGTTATGCTCATAGAACTCTTGAATAAGGTCTGGGAATTTGGAACAATCATAGTGTGGAACCCACAAGTTTTCAGAATCAGGATAACCCTTCCATGACACCAAATATTCCAAGCAACATCAATTCTTACGGGAAGCCAAAATACAATTTAGCTCATACTCAGGCTCTCCTTTCACAAGAATGGATTGGGAGGAAGGAGTCTCTGTACCCTTAAAGGGAGTAAGAAGGCATTCATGGAAGGTGTGGAAAATCTTGAAAGCCGGGTGTAAAGTTCCATGGCCCACTTTTGGCCCTAGATTGGGATGTATTTCCCAGACCATTGAAAAAGGTGGCCTGTGTGCAGGCAAAACCCCTCCAAAACCTGAAGGACTTGGCTCACACAGTAGACAAACGCTTTGTGTTGGCCTTCCCGGCTGAAGTTCTCATTTCCCCTTTGGAGTCCCCTCCAACTGTGAAAGAGACATTAATTTGGTTGGATTGCTTGTTGTCCCGGTGTTGCCTGGTCCTGAAACAATTAGCAAACTAACAAAAAATGCGGGCCACATGAAGTTGGAAAGGTCAAACCTGCGGCCCAGGGAAATTGGGTACCAAAACCCACAACCAGTGGTGTCCCAGGTAGCTAATTCCTCCGGCCTGGGAGTCCCCTGGCCCAAAAAAATTGGGTTCCAGAGCTCTCCAGTGGAGACATCAGAGGAAGGCATTAGGGGAAATGTGCACCCTGAGTCCTCAGAAGGCTCCTAGCCAATTAAGGGGCTGAGTCTTACATCCGGCCCTGCAGCCCCTATTTTCTGGGTCTCAAACCAAGATAAGATTGGCTAGTACTCTTTAATAGGCTCCCCTTTAGATTGCACTCCAATAGCCCCTTTCATAACCCCTCCCGTCCTATCACCCCCCTTTGCATAAAATGGAAGCATGGGCCGTCAGGTCCCTTGCTTACCAATTCCAATTGTTGAATAAACTCCTGATTTTGCAAATTGTTTTGTAGTTTTGAAGTTTGTTAAATAATATAGGTAGTTGTCTTAACTCCCGTTGTTGTCCCTGCCACCCGCTTTCCCTGGCTTGCCTGCCTGTTGTTTTTTGTTGGGAATTGTTCCGAGAACAATAACTTGGACCATTTCCTGTTATTTACCCAAGCACTTAATTGTCCCCGCCAACCGCTTTCCCTGGCCTGCCTGCCCGTCGTTTTTTGTTGGGAGTTGTTCCAAGAATATTAACTCAGACCATCCCCTGATATTTACCTGTGCACTTGGTCCGTCTGCCCAGAAGTTTTTAGCAAAAAGGGCACCCCACTGAAATCATGTTGTCTTCTTGGTACAAGGTGGCTATGTGGATATTGGTGCCTATTTCTTTATTGTTCTGGTCCCCCAATCCTGTCTTTTGGAACAAACTTTCCTTGATTTATTGATCTTCTGAGTTTATTCCTGGTCTTTTTGTAAATTTAATTGAACATCTCACCCAGATTCCCATCAAACCAGGATCCTATGGGTTGTTCTCTTGGTTGTCTTCTCATCTTGAAGATTTGTTGCCACCTTTGGAATATGTGACTACTAAAACTCTTTCTTCTGACTTGGTCAATCCTTCCCCCTTGCACCAAATCCCTGAGTCAAATACAGAGGCCCCTTTCACTTGGGATCACTCTCTATGGTTACTTACTGGAGCCATGGTCATGGCTTTGGATGCATACTTCCCTCCCCTTTCACATCCGGTCTCCTTTGGGAGGCCCCTTTGAGCGGCTATCCCAGTCTTGCACTGGATGGCATCCTGGTGGTTGGTCCCACCAGGATGGGAGCCAGACTTTGTTAGTCTAGCCCCCCTCTCTTACACCAGGGGTAAATCTAGCCAATATGCGGAGGGACCAATTTGACATTCAACCTTGAAGGGACCAACTTGCTTAGGACCTAATTTGTGGCAGGGAACCTTCAGTTTCATATTGTGAGCATCAACAATGACTAGATCACCTGGCCTGTAGATTGGACCTTCCTGGTGCTTGCAATCTGTGTATTTCTTGTAAGTTGTCACGGCGGCAGCAAGAGTAATCTGAAGTTCCTGATGAACTTGCTTCAATGCAGTGGCTTGATCAGTTGCAGCTTCCACGTTACTAACCAAACAGGGACCAATGTTGGATGAAGGATTGTAACCTACGTTAGCATAAAATGGCAAAACCTGATTTGACGTATGCAGGGCATTATTATATGTGAGCTCTGCCATGGGTAGGTTATCACACCTGTCATCTTGTCTCACATTTGTGTAGCAGCATAGGTGGACCTCCAAACTTTGGTTTACCCTCTCTGTTTTTCCATCAGATTGGGGGTGTAAAGCTGTGGAACAGCACAATTTGATACCCAGAATTCCAGTAAAAGCTTTCCAGAACTGGGCAATGAATTGGGGCCCACAGTCACTCACAGTCTCCATCAGAATGCCATACAAGGAGAAGATTATATTCAAAAACAACTGAGCTGTTTTCACCAAAGTAATTGTGGTTGAGCAGGAAACAAAGTGTGCCATTTTTGTGAAGCAATCAACCACCACCACAATTGCATTAAACCCATTAGAATTCAGAAAGTTCTTCAATAAAGTCTACCAACACCGATGTCCAGGGCCCTGCAGCTGGTTGTAAAGGAACCAAAAAACCAGTTGTCTTGTTCCTATTTGCCTTGGACCAAACACATACTAGACAATCTCAAACATAAGCCGCCACCTGCCCTTTCAAACCTTTCCAAGAAAACTGTCAGCAAATTAACTCCACTGTTTTGTTTTTCCCTGGGTGGCCTGCCGTGGGACAGATGTGATAGGCCTCCATGATTTCATCTCAAATGGTTCCCTCTGGGACCCACAAGCAACCTTGATGATATAGAATTAGTCCTATCTTGTTATAACCTTGCAGCTGCTCAACCAGATGTGCAAATGCTAATTCCAGTAACCTATCATAACATTTGGACAGAGGCTGCAATAACTTAACCTTGGAATATAAGTCTAAGTCTGCTCCCTTGGTTAAGGACATGGTAGCAAGCGTAGCTGGTGAAGTTAACACAAAAGGAACCACAGCTCATCTGGAATCATTGTGTGTGTGTTAAGCTCGGTGTACATACAGCATCCAGGAGATGGGAATGATTTCTGCTCAATGCATCTTCCAGGTGATTATCAGATCTCTTAATAAACTTGTAACAGAACTTGTATCTTGTCAAATCACCATGCCATCTGGATTGGGGACCTGGCAAGACCCTGGGCTGACAATAATACAGAAGAGCTTTATGGTCAGTTCTTACTACAAATAGATGACACACCAACATGATATGATGATGCCAATACCTTAAAACTTCCACAACTGCCAATAGTTCCTTGCTGTAAATCATGTAATTGCGTTCCTGAGCCTCCATCTTCCGGGAGAAATACCCTACAGGTCTATCAATCCTGTTGCTAGCAGTCTGCAACAGCACACCAGCCACAGCATATTTAGAGGCATCCATGGAAACCACAAAATGCAACTCAGGATCCACATGTCTTAACACTGGGGAGGACAAAAAAAGAGCCTTGACTGCTGTGAACGCTTCTGCACACTCAGGTGTCCAGACCAAGGTTGTCTTCCTGCTAGCTGAATACAAAGGGGCGACCACTTCAGACAAGTGAGGGATGAATTTATTCAAGAATGTACAGGTACCCAAGAAACTACAAAGTTGGGATACTGTCACAGGTGTAGCATACTATCAAACTGCAGCTTCCTTGTCAGGGGCAATGGTGTGGCCATCCTCAAAGATAATATTACCCAGAAAGGTAACATTACGTTTAAAGAATTCACACTTACTCCTTTTAATGATCAAGTTTTCCTGGAGAATGCGCTCTACAACTTCTGAAAGGTGGGCCTTATGCAACTCCTCATCCAGAGAGAAAACCAAGATATTGTCCATGTACATAATGGCACATACACCCAGGAGATCCCCCAAGACCAAATCAATTAACTGCTGAAAGCAAGCTGGAGCATTCTTCAATCCAAAAGGCATTACACAGAACTGGAAGATACCCTTCTTAGTCCTGAATGCTGTCAACCATTATATTCCTTCCGTGATCCTAATCTGGTTGAATGTGTTCAACAGATTGAGCTTTGAGAACACCTTTGCCTTCTCAACAAACCAAGAAATTTGTGCCTCAAGAGGTAAGGGGTAGGGATCAGGAATTTTAATGTTATTCAAATTCCCATAATCAACAAAAGACAAAGAGACCCATTGGATTTATGAACAAACAACAATGGAGAGAAGATTGACAAAGCCTTCTTAAAGATGTATCCTTTTTCCAACATGTCTGGAGTCCACTCCTCTAAACATCCGTCTTCCTTCAAGGTTAAAGGGTAAATAGGAAACACAATAAAAATCAGATCAACAGTAACCTTAAAGTCAAAGTCAAACTGAGTGTGCTTGGGAAGGACCTCGCCCCTAGTGGCATCAAATGCCACAGACCAAGGCTGAAGGCATGCTGTTAAATCTGAACTCACATGTGTGGGAACAGAAACTGACTGGATTGTCTGGGAAGACTGCTCTAATTCAGACATACTCAATAGTGGAATATGAATGGTTATGACTGAATAATGGTCCACTTGCAGCTCATTTTTTTTTAGCAGGATCAATACATTATGGACCTGCCACCAGCCCACTTCTAAGATAATAGGATAAATAGGGGTAGAGCAAATAGAGAACCTTGTGGTAAAAGATTGACCTGCAACTACAAATGTCACTGGCTTCTTGAGCTGGAAAGAGGGGAGCATTTGACAGTTTTCACCCCTAACCAGCATTCCAGGATGATACTTGAGTTGCAGCAGATCCGCAGTCTCAACACTCATGAAGTTCTCAGAAGCACCTGTATCCAACAGATTGGCTGGTTGATATATAGTTTGACTGTTATCTATACTACCATAAAACAAGAAGTAACCAGAAGTAGATTTATTTGCTGTGAATGTTGCAATATCAGCAGGGTCTTGCTTCTCTTTGGTGGTACAGACATCAGCTAAGAAGGCAGTGTGCTCCTGAAAATAATGTTCAATCATTTCTTGGACAGCATCAGAAAAGATGTGACAATTAATAGGAACAAGAGGCAACTCCTCAGATGCAACCACCAAAGACTTTGCAGGTACAACGTGCTGAAGCATAGCCAATGAACTCTCAGGGGCGGCCACTACTGGCGCTTTGTTTACCTCAGGGGTTTGTTCAAGATAGTCAATTGTAACTGAGAAGACACACAGGCAGAACAATCCTGGCTCTGGCTAGATAAAACCACCGCAGAACAAGTACCCAAAAACCAGGAACATGCAGCGGGTTTGGCTTTGATTTTCATAGCACCTTGTTTGGAAGTCAACAGATTTGAGACCAGAGAAATAATTTGTCTTACCAGGGCCTCAGTTGTGGTTAACAGGGAATCCCAAACTGCCAAATCCTGGGCAGTCTGGTCAACTGCTAACCACAACACTGAGAGTTTATTCACCTTGGGAACATTGATAGTACAGCAGTAGGCTAGAAACTGAGGAAGGAATACCAAGAGCAGAGTAGTACCCTTTTGGAAGACGTACAACTTAAAATATACTTTGAGCTCCTCAATAGATAAACACAGTTTTTTAACAAAGGGTACAGAGATGCACTTTCAGTTAAAACATGTGGATTGCGCTCCACCGTGGACAGCAATCATTCACGAGCATCCTCTGAAACCTTTGTCATCATGTGGTAAACCTGTGATTTGTGACTAAGGCTTGAACTGGAATAGAATGATAAAGCTGAAAAAGCTTCACACAAAATTTAATCAGTGGGTGGAGCAGGAAAATAATCCAGACACCAAAATGACATGGCGCAGCGGAAATAGGAAACAGGTGGTTCAGTCTCAGCAACTGTAACCAGAGATGTAAAACACAAATTAAAGAAAAGTCCAAACTGAAAACTCAGAAGAGGAACTGATGCAAATAAACATGGTAAACACAGATATCTCAATGGAACAGGAGAAAAGAAACACAAACTCTTATCAAACTGCTTCCAAAAACTCAGACATAGAAGAGTTGAGTAATGTGACAGAAATTTGGGATAGTAATAAGCTGTCTCCATGTGGTGGGGAATCACCCACCAAATCCACATGAAGTTAATGATGAGCCATCAACACAGCTTCAAATACTGTTTTATAAAATTTCCAAATAAGATACTAGGATTAAGTAAAATAATCAATCATAACTATAATAGCCCAAGATAAATAGCCTAGGAAAGCATCAGAGTGTCTTAAGAATAAAATTCAGGACATTGAGATACAATAAAATTTTCAGCTTTGAAGACAGGAAGAACAACTCTGAGATTGATAGGCATTGAATTAACATTGGGAGATGTTGTAAATTGCGCAATTAATGCTATTTTGATTTGGCCTTTGAATATTGATAGTTGCAAAGATTTGGCTGGTTTTGCCTTTGAGCTCAGAAATTCCCTGCCTTCTGTAAATGGGTCTGGTTCAATATACACAAGCCCGGATTATTGTACCTGTCTGTGGTTGATCCTGGTATGACCTCATCCCAGAGTGACCCCCACAGCCACTCTGTCTTCCTATTGAGTGATCACTGCCTCTTGTCAACTATTTAAAGTAGAATCATTACTCCTAATAAAGACAAGTTTATCCACATTTGTTTTGGCTTTTACAATATTCAAGCTTTTCCTGTCCTTTCTTCCAAAAGGACTTTTATATCTTATTTTCCAGGATATTAAGGTATGTGCCTTTAATTTTTCCCTGAAGGCTAACCCAAGGCTAGCTTCAAACCTCAAATCTTTCATAATAAAGATTCCCGCTGTGTCCTCCAGGATGTCGTCCCCTGGAGCCAAACACAACAAAATGGTTCTCACTACAGGGGCTGCAAGCCCCTTGGTTACCCCGTTCTCATGAACATTCTCTGGTCCCTCTCCCTTTGTTTCTGAAGTACCAGATCAACCTAAAGTTTCTAGTCCCCCTCTAGAAGAAGACATCACCAATGCCCCCGCAAATCCTATGGTATTGGTTCTGTCTCCTGGGCCCTTGTGGGCCCTCCTTCCTGCTTTCTCTCTCAACTATAGGCAAGCCCGTGCTGCTGCCCGCTCCCTTCTTCACTCTGACATGGTAGCCATGCACTCTATCCCTGGCCTCTGTCCCGGGTACGCCTCTGAAGACCTGTACTCCTTCCTTTTGGACTTTGGTCTCCCCCCTGTGTTGATGGAATCCATGGATACTATTGGCGTGTTGGTCAATCAGTTCATTCAACCTGCCCTAGTCCACCATCAACTCGCTTTGGGATCCCAAAATCAACTGTTAGATGCTGTAGCCTCCGCTGTCTCAAATAACCACGCTCAAAATATGGCCTACCAAGAATGGTCACACAGTCTCTTTTCTTGTATTTCTGACAACCAGCACAACTTGTTGACGTCACAGAAGTATTTAACTGCCTCCCTGAACTCCCTTTGTTCCTTGCTCCCTGGATAAATAAAGGATTGACTATGCAAATTGGATGAACATCAGGCAGCCTGGCGTGAGCAAATATAGGCTTTTCTGCTAAACCATTGGCAGGACTTTGAGACTCTGGTTAGTGAACTCAATAAATTCAGAGAGCATGCCAACTCACAACTTGAATTGATAGGAGCTCATGTCAATACTTGGGGCTGCCACCTGCAGCATCAATACAGTCTAGATAAGGCTGCACTAGGCAACACTCTATACCAGGTGCAAAATTATGTGGATGACAGGGTAGCCTCTATTGAGGTGACTCCTACCGCTCCTCCTGTCAAGATCCCATCTGATTTTGAAACCAAAGTATAGGAGGCCATCACTGAGCTCAAGGCTACCACTCAACGCCAAGCTTCTGTGCAGAACCCCCTCCAGTCAAACCTATGCTGACCCTTGTATTGTCTCCCTCACTGATCAGGTGGCTACCTTACGAGGTGAAATTAAGTACTTAAGACAGCACCTCTCTAATTCTGAAGATTTGTCATCTGAATCTGAAGATGAAGGTGAAGGAGAAGTTGTTAATACTCATGCTCATGACAATCATGGTTGTTGCCCTGGTCTAGAAGGTGAACCCCGGGTCCACTATTTGTGTGCTCTAGATTAACTTGCCAAAGTGACAAATGATGTAGCTGATAGGCAAGACGGATTGGAAAGAGAGGTCCAAAACTTCTCCCGCTTTTTAGAGACCCTAAATGGACAAGTCGCCCCTTTGGTTGCTCAGACCACCTCCCTAGCTACCCGTGTCAATGGGATTGCTGGCACCCTGGCAGTACACCAAATCAAGATTGACAAATTTGGGACTGCTGCCACCACTGCCCAAGATATTGGTGGGAAAAACAGCTCTACCTTGGACACTTTAGAGGAAAGTCTTTGAATCCTCTGGGCTAGACAACCTGCTGTTGAATCCAAATTTGAGGGCAACACTCATATCAATGTCCTCAACCCTGGTGGGAACAGCTAGTCCTTGTCCTCCTCTATCAACCTGAACTATAAGCTGACCTTAAAACAGATATTTGATCCCAAAACCTCTACTATTGCTGCTTTTCTGACCATTTAAAAAACTGCAATGTGTAGGGCTACCAAAAAGCTCAAGAAGGAACAAATCCTTACCTGCCTCCATCCCACTTGCCAGGAAGTTGTGGTCCCCAAGCTCCCTTCTATTTTCACTTGGGAGGATATGGAGCGCCTCCTTATTGAAGAGTTTGGAGGAGACCTCAGCTTGGAAGTCAAGAAAGATGCATTTATGCACATTGCTTTCAAACCCAAGGAAACCCTGGCTGAGTTTGCAGATTGTTTCTACATTGAAGGCCAGCAGTTAATTACTAGTTGAAAGTTAACTCCCTGGGAAGCCTACACGGCTTGTTCAAATGCTTTGAAGGTGAACAAGCTTCTATGCCTACACTTTAAGGCACACAAGGCTTCACTCACTTCCATGAAGATTATTAAGATGCTCTTGCAAGACATGCATTTGACACATGGAGGTATGGTGGTGCATGAGAATAAAACCAATAATGCTGGGACTACCTCTCGTATGCCACACATTATGACTCTGGGTAATAGTGGGCAGTCTAAGAGACAAGGCTGCCATAACTGTGGCCAGATTGGACACCAATTGCGCACTTGCACTAATTCCCAAGTGGAAGGTTGCAATCCCAAGGAACAGGCGGGAAAAGAGAGGTCAGTTTAGAAACAGAGACACTCTCTGCTGACCAATCTCCCCCGTCTCCGCCTGATCCTCCTTCCAATGAGGAAGCTCCCTCTTCTTCTGGCCCAACTATTCTTCATCTGTTTCACAACCTCTCCAGTGATTCAGAGCCTGAAGATTTTGATAGTGAAGATTCTGATAGTTATGGCTATTCTGTCTTGGCTTTCCCAGAAACTATCCCTGTACCATACAAGCTTTGCTCTGGGAAGACTACCACCACTTCCTGAGTACCTACAAGTGAAGCTAAGTTCATGGTGGCTTGCCCTTACCTAGCCCAAGCCCACCAACCTCCTGTCTTGGTTGACTCTTCTGAGGAAGCAGCCAAACTAGCCAAAGCTCTTTTCCACAACATATCTGTATCTCTCCCACTACAGACTGTGTATAAGGAAATTCCTGAATTACAGTGTATGCTGACCAAATGAGAAAAAGAGCTAGAGGCTGTGCAAGACGTGTTGGCAGTCTTGCCTCCCTTTGGGAAAGATACAACCTTTGTGGAAGTATCAATCCAAAAGGTTAAAATCAAAGCCATCTTGGACACAGGTTCCCCAGTCAACGTGGTATCTTCCAAGCTAATGAAGAAACTTAAGTTGGCCCCTGATCTCAACTATACACAGTTGTATGTCACAGCTGGCATGGCCCAAACTTGAGCCATTGGTGCCTACTCCACTCTACCCATGAGGTTTGGGAAACTCCTTATTGCTTCCCCCGCTGTGGTCCTAGAGAACAAAAGCTATGACCTCTTGGTTGGTACTCAATTCCTCCAAGAATATAATGGAATTTTAAACTTACAAGATGGATACCTTTTGCTCTTGGGATATGAGGTTCCTTTGATTTTTGAGGAACCTCCGCGCCTTCCAGGAAAACGTCTTAAAACTTACGTGCTTGAGTACCCTACAGGTATCTTCTCACTAAAGTATAGGACTCACTCCTCCAACATGTGTACCCCTCCTCCTTCCTGCCCTGCGGAAGAAGGGGTACCCCTGCTAGCACCAGCTGCTATCACCATCCCCCAGGCTCTCAAGTGGTGATTAATTCTAGATTTCCTATGAGCTTCCTAAAAAGTCCCTCTTGGAGCTTTACTCACCTGAATCTTTAAGTTGCACTGAGTTGCACCTGTGTCCTGGGATTTTAGACAGAACCCACAAAGAGCCCATACAATTACTGCTTGCTAATCTGACAGCCCTGCCCATGCAAGTAACCAGAAGCCAGGTTGTAGGTCATGGCCATATAATTGGAGCGGAACAAGTATTCTCCCTCTACTCCTTCGGAACTTTCAGTGATTTCAACTTGCCTGAAGATGATCCTCAAGTTCTCTCCTTGTTCACCGCTGCTGATTTCCCTCAACTGTCTCCTGTTCAACAAAAAGACGTGTTGGACCTGCTCAATCAGTTCAGTGACATCTTTGCCTCTGGACCTACAGACTATGGCCTAGCTAAAGGAGTCATCCATCAGATTGATACTGGGGATGCACCCCCTTTTTGTGCTAAACCATACCACCATAGTAGGGTGGATGATGCTCAAGTTTCTAAAGAACTCAAGCAACTTCTGGACGCTGGGTTACTGGCTCCTTTCCAAAGTCCTTGGGCTTTCCCATTACTAATCCTCAAGAAGAAAGATGGAGGACACCACATTATAATGGATTATTGCCGCCTGAACTCTCTCACTAAAAAAGATTATATACCTTACCCAGAATTAACGATGCTCTAGGGGGCTGGGTGGTTCCAAGCTTTTTTCTGCCATGGATCTAGCTTCAGGGTGCTGTCAGGTTGACTTATCTCCTGAAGATCAAGAAAAGGCTGCGCTTATTACTTTGGAAGGCCTCTTTGAACCCACTTGTATGCCCCAGGGACTTTGCAATGCCCCTGCCACATTTCAACAGGCTATGGACTCCATCTTAGAAGACCTAAAGCTTTCTTGTGTTCTTGTGTACCTAGATGATATCACCGTATTCAGCACTACCTTTACCAACTATTTGGACCATCTCAAGGCTGTATTCATCAAAATTTGTGAGACTGGCTTGAAGCTCAAACCCTCCAAGTGCTCCTTCTTCAAGGAACAACTTGAGTTCCTAGGGCATGAAGTCACTCAAACTGGAATCCGCCCCATGAATAATAAGGTGGAAGCCATTGATAAGATGCTACCTCAAACAAAACTTTGAGAGGTTCAAGTATTTCTTGGTATGATGGGCTACTAACAACAGTTCATTGCTGACTTTGCTGAACTGAGAAAACCCTCGTCCAACTTCTTTGCAACGTCCCCTTTGAATAGACTGACAGCCAACAACAAGCATTCAAAGCACTGAAGGTCAAACTCAAGGAGGCTCATATCTTAGTATATCCTGATTATGATAAAGAGTTCATCTTGTATACCGACGCTAGTGGAGTAGCTGTGGGTGCTATCCTTGCCCAACTTGACAATGAAGGTGTAGATTGATCTGTAGCCTACTCATCAAGAGTCCTCAATAAGCACAAGAAGAACTACAGTGTCACTGAGAAGGAATGTCTGGCAGTGCTGCATGCAGTGAAGCAGCTTCAGCATTACATCTATAGAACCCACTTCACAGTAGTCACCAATCACTCCTCCCTCAAATGGCTACAACAGCTAAAAGAGCCTGAAGGTTGACTAGAGCGTTGGGCTCTACGTCTACAATGGTATGATTTCACTGTGATACACTGTCCTGGGGCCCAACATAAGAATGCTGATGGCCTGTCAAGGATGCCAATCCTGGCTATCCATCCTGCTGATGCTGATCAACTATATGAGCTAATAGGGTATCCTGACTCTTGGACCACTGAGCCCAAAGATATCCACTTGGATCTACAGAACCTATCCAATGACACTATAATTTGTGATAGACAACTCTTCAAAAAGGTTAACAATGCCTGCCTACCTACCCTAAGTTTGCCCTAGCATGAGGATAGCCATCATTCTCCAAGCTCACATTGACACTGGCCATGGAGGCATAGCCAAGACTCATGACTGGTTATGCAAAAACTTCTACTGGGAAAATATGTGCCTTTTGATCCCTGATGTCCTTGCCTCCTGCCATTCCTGTCAGCTCCAACGTCCTTGTCTGTCCCAACACCAGTTCCAACTCATCCCCCCAAAGCATGACTTCCATAAAGTGAGTATTGATGCTGTTGGGCCTTTCCCCCGGTCTAGGTAGGGATGTTGGTTTATCCTGGTTGCTATAGACCACTTTAGCAAGTGGGTTGAAGCCAGAGCAACCAAAGATATAACGGCTAGGACCACAGCTACTTTCTTGCTACAAGACATTTTCTATTGACATGGCTGCCCTCAAGTCCTGCTCTCTGACAATGGCACCAACTTTAATGCTCATCTCATCACTTCTATTGTCAAAGTTATGAGGACTCACCAGTTGCTCTCTGCGCCATATAATCCCTCCACCAATGGAACTGACAAATGAGCAAACTCCACCCTGGTATCCATCATGAGAAAACTCACGCTCTCTGACGCTGCCAATTGGGACATGTTCCTTCCTACCGCCCTCTTTGCCTACCGCCTTAGTAGACACTGGGTGACTGGTCAATCCCCTTTTGCCATGCTTTATGGGCGTGAGGCCACTACCCCCTCAATCTTGGGACCCCCTTTGATTGAGTTTGAGACGTCTGCAAATTCTGAGACCCATGTGAAAGACTTAACCAACCATATCATTGACATCCAGGCAACCACCTACTCCACTGCTTATAAGGTTAAGGCTTTGGAGCTCTCTCTGTTTAATGCTGCTAGAGCCCTCCTCCCTGAATACCAAGTAGGCAATCTAGTTCTCTACTACCAGAATTGTACAGGTGGTAGAGCCCACAATCTGTATTCCCTATGGGTTGGCCCCTGTGAGGTCACCTTTAAGAAGGGTGTCAAGTACACCGTGAAACTACTATCTTCTGGCCGTCCATTTGCCCGCATTCACTCCAAATTCCTTCACAAGTATCAACTCCCTGTGTCTAATCTTGAGGGGGGAGACATTGTAAATTGCGCAATTAATGCTATTTTTATTTGGCCTTTGAATATTGATAGTTGCAAAGATTTGGCTGGTTTTGCCTTTGAGTTTGGAAATTCCCTGCCTTCTGTAAATGGGTCTGGTTCAATATCCACACATTCCAGATTATTGTACCTGTCTGTGGTTGATCCTGGTATGACCTCATCCCAGCGTGACCCCCTCAGCCACTCTGTCTTTCTATTGAGTGATCACCGCCTCTTTTCAACTATTTAAAGTAGAATCATTAATCCTAATAAAGACAAGTTTATTAACATTTGTGTTGGCTTTTATAATCTTCAAGCTTTTCCTGTTCTTTCTGCCAAAAGGACTTTTACATCTTGTTTTCCAGGAAATTAAGGTACATGCCCTTAATTTTGCCCTGAAGGCTAACCCAAGGCTAGCTTCAAACCTCAAATATTTTGTAATAAAGATTTCCCGCTGTGTCCTCCAGGATGTTGTCCCCTGGAGCCAAACACAACAGGTGGTGCCAATGACAAAGTACCAACAGCAGGGCCCCATCTGCCAGTAATGATTTAGCTGAGAATCAGATTGTATAGGATGTAACGCAACAACCCAACTACTGGATGCATTCTTAAAATAAAATTAGACCAAAGGATATGTGATTTTTATTAAGTAAATTTTGGGAGGACTCAACTCTTAAGAGTTGAAACAGTGAAAATTATTCAATATATATCAAAAATTGACTAAGAAATACTGCCTGGATCCTGGGCTCCTATTTCTTCCACATTGTCAAGTGAATATTTAGTCCAGGTTGCAAAGAACCATTGAGTGACCAACTTCTGATGACCATGTTGATAGATAAGCTCATACCAGGTGACTCTTAAATTACGTCAATTTATCAACGTCAACTTATGGGGGATCAGATTTGACCAACAAACTGGGGCAGCTGTAACCCATTTTTGATCAACTGTTTGATTAAAGTCTATTAAATCAGTCAGTTTTGTTAAAGATTTTCTGGCTTTCCAAGCTTTCCTACTTGGCCAAATAATTCCTGGCATTATGGAACTTACCGTGACACTTATCTGGGATTTGGAATGACAGAATTATTCTGCTGCTCACATCTCCCTCTTCAAGGCTGGATTTTGTGGTTGCATGTTCATCAGAATATTTCTACTTTGATTGGGTGTGCTCAGACCTCTAGATACAGGGCCTGAATCTGATGGGTGATGTTATGTCCATTTTCTTGGCCAGATAGATGGATGGGCCAATGTAAGAGTTAAATGGTGTATAGCACTATTTTGTGAAAAACAATGAGGATAAAATAAACAGATTGTCAACGGCTTGAGCAGCACTAAACTGAATTGGGTAGAGGGGCACATTTATTCAGTGCCTTTGGATGCATAATGGAAGACAGCAACCATAACCAAAATGAGGAAGAGTGTCAGGGCCCAAGGGCTCCCAACTCTGATCCATTTAAACTATAATCTAAGAGAAGTCCTTTATTTATTATTCAGACCAAGAATGATCACAATGGGGAAAAGGGGAACCAGGCTATTTTTATACCATATGCATTGGTCTTTGAGATTCTTCCAGATTCTTCCTGAAGGTCCTTGTCTCTCTATATGGAGGGTCATGCTAAAAGTTTGAAACATCAGCTGACTAATTCTAGTCATATTCTTTTGGCCAGATTTGAACTTCGCGGTTTGCCTCAGTTGGTCATCTAAAATATACTTTGGATGGATTCTACTCATCTGGGGCTTTCATTTGAGCGTAAGAACATCCAAAACTGATCAATGGAAGCTGAGATATGGTTGGATTTTCCCGCTTACTAATTGTTGCTTGTCTTGATTTGAAATCCAGTCTCACAACCATTTCGGGACATGCTGACAGGGTTTTTGAACTCAGCTCTTTAAATTGCCATAACTTTTGATCTAGGGTACCTAGGAAGATCATCAAGGTAGCTTTCTGACAGCAAGAAGTATATTTATCAATCCAAGCTTTTAAAACGTGACTTTTCAAAGCTACTTTGTCATGGCACGCCATGACAAAGAGCATTTTTAAAGGAAAATCAGAAGTTGAAGATGAGGCAGAATATAACACCAGTCAAGGAATCACAAGAGAGCCAGCCACAAACTGGAAGGGAGCAGTAGGCACATTGTCTACAACTGGGGCAAGTATGCCAAGATATTCCAACATGGGGTTATAACCCCTTTATTTTCAGTATATCAAGGATAATAAGCTATCTAGAAACAAGTTTATATAGTGGGATGGGAAAAGTTTTAAGATGAGTTAGGATGGGGGTGGAGGAGACTTTGCGGCATCTGATTGGCTGGCAAGAATATTTTCAGCAGTTGAGGGGCCTGCATTGAAAATTGAGTCAATGACATCATAATTTAAAAAGTTCCAGCAATCAGCAGATCAAGAGCTACCATCCTCAACTAGCGTATAACACATGATCTTCTTGCCATAATTAATTAGGGAAAAGTAAGGTAAGTTCAGATTTTCCAGGGCTATTTGGGTGACTTTAGCTTTGCCCCTATTTTTTTATCAATGACTGTTTAAATTGTCTATTTTTCTCAATGGTTTGGCAGCAGTTCTGTGTTGGTTTTGGGCTCTTCTGGGGTGTACTATACCTTTCATTTGGTTTTCTACTCTAGCAGCCAAAGCCCTGTTTCATTTTATCTTCAACTGTTCTAGAAAAAATGCTCAAATACTAATTGGTCTGTGGCACATCCATTTATCAAATGGGTGTTGATTCAGAATGTCTCAAGTAATTCTTTTGACGGTAAATATTAGTTCTGGAACAACCTTCTTTCAAACCATTTGAAAGTCTTGTTGAATCAATCTATTTCTCCCAATGATTAAGTGTTTAGAATAGAGGTTTCTAGTTGGACTGTGTTCCATCTCTTTTTCCAATCAATCATTGTGATGAGGAGATGGATTAGTCAGCCCTAACTAATCAGGATTTCCTACCAACCAAATTTCCCAAAATAGTGCCATGGCAATCCCAGTGCATCTGGATCACTTACCTGACTTCACATTGTGGTATTGGCTTTGCATAAGTTTATCCAATGCCCATTTAGATTTTGATACATCTACTCAAACAACTATATATTTCCAAACTTATTAATAAACTATTGAGCCCATCTATCTTCTTTTGGTGCTTTTCATATGTTAATCATATTTATCTCTATTAAGAAGATTTATTATTGTATTGCAGCTCCCAGAGTGTCATGAATGACATTTCTCCTTAAATAAGTGGGAAACTCCAACTAGGAGAATTGAACTCAGGACATGATTCTGAGGGTTGTGGGGATTCTGCGGGCCCTCAGGCCGCCCACCTGTGTTTTTCACAGTTAGCCGGTGAAAGAGCTGAAACAGGCATTGGTTTGAATCCAATTAATCAAGGAATTTTGCAGGCTCACCTGGCCCCAAATTTTCAAGAACAAGCTGGATTGCTGGAAGCGCTAAACCAATATGGTGTCATTCCTGTCATAGTTGACAGGCTGTCCAAAAAGGGGCTTGCTGCTCAGCACAATGGGCAAAAATCCAAAGAAAATCCAGATAATTGGCTAGAAACCTGGGCCGCCAGATCATGTGATCCCTGGTCATGTAGTGACCCCAAAGCCACTACTGAAGATGTGCAGCTTACAGAGCAAAGGTTGTCCTGGCTTAAGGTTTCTGAAGGTCACTTAGTCCTGAATGACGGGAACACCAGTAGCAGTGATGAAGCCATGAAGACATTATCCTTGGACTGTCAGATGTAAGTCATTCCAGCAGAGGATATGATGGGCCAGAAGGATCAGAATGTGGCAGGAACTCTTGGCCTGGAGGAAACTGAGAAAACTCAGCTATCAGGTGATGGGCTAGATTCTGAACTTAGCGTTTTAAATGGTATTTAAACCCCGTAAAGTCTTAGTTAAATGGTATTGTCATTCTGAAATAAATAAGATTATGGGACCTTGGTTCTACCATTTTATTCCCTATTTTGTCTTGTTTTTTTTTCATTTTATCACTGTTCTAACCAAAAATCTTGGGCAGACGGCCCACATTCCCAAGGAAGCCCTCAAAACCCGGCCTGCATTTTATTGTCTTCCTGGAGCACCCTTTGGTCCGCTGCATTTATCTGACTATCCCCTCAAGCCAGAGTATTGGGAATTGACTGTGAAGGATACCCTCTGCCCAGACTACCTGGCCTAACAGATTACACCACAAACAGCTTTCCATGAAGGTGCTTGGTGCAAACAACCAGCCCCCAAAATCTGTGTGAAGTATAACTGTTTGCCTGCCTACCAGATAGATATGGAAGCACCCCCGACACTCAAACCTGACCGTCTACACCCACCCCAGGACTGTCTCCGCCCACAGCCAACCAATATGCAGGCATTGCCTACATCACCTTGGCTGGGTTAGTTGATACTATGGTATCCGCTGCTGGTTCCTGGGCCTTAGTAAGACAATCAGCATCTTATATCATCAAGTTAGCACCCCTCCTATGTTGGGCTCTACCCTCCTCCCAACCAAGAAAGTTGGCAGCTGAGGCTAACAGTCCCTCCCCTGGGATACAGTATCCTGACACAGAGCCTTAAAATGACTAACCTTATTTATCCTTGAAAGCTAAGCATTAGCTAATGTAGATCTCAACCCTTTTATCCCAAATATTTCCCATCATATTCTCTTGGATGTCATAATTAAGAGACCAACACAATAAAACAATATTCACTACAGGGAATTAAAGCCCTGCAGTTACTCATTTTCTGTGTACATTCTATGGATGTTCTCCTGTGATTATCAAATAATAATGCTTCTCCAAAGCCTCTGGTCCTCTTCTTGAAGAGGACATCTCTGTCTCTTCATGCAAACATATTGTTATGGTACTATCCCTGGGGTCTTTTATGATCCCTTCTTTGTTATCACTCAGATAGGATCAAATATGTGAAG
Organism: Entomophthora muscae; assembly: GCA_014839935.2. Lineage (NCBI taxonomy): Eukaryota > Fungi > Entomophthoromycota > Entomophthoromycetes > Entomophthorales > Entomophthoraceae > Entomophthora > Entomophthora muscae. The sequence continues at coordinate 60,817 of QTSX02005239.1, read as the reverse complement.
CTATTTGATCTTTTATTCACTATGATATTGTTGCTTTCTACTATATTCCTGACCTCTGTCCTCAACTTGTGTTAGAATTTTTTTCTCCCTCTTGAAGTTTGGAATTCCTGCCATTAAAACAAAATACATGAATATAATGAGAGTTCTGGTCAGCTGCCCTTCACAACTTTCATCATTACACTATCAGTTAACTCTAGGCCCCATTATTGACTATTAGCCACTTTGGCTATCACTGTTTCCAACACCCATGCACAAAATATGCCCTACCAATAGTGAATATGATATTTGTTTTCTCTAATATATGAAAATACCAAGATATCTTGGACTTCAAGGTCTAAATTATCTTCACTGGGGAGGAAGCACATTGTTATTGCCATTGACTATTTCACACTCTAGCCTATAGCTTGAGCAATCACTAACTACACTGACACTACCATCACACACTCCATTGACAAGGAAATTATGGCACTCTTTGGTTCCTCCAAGCAACTCATCACATATTGAGGTTGAGAACATTTGAGCAAAATCATGAAGGCATATTGAGTAAAGAACAGCATAGAGAGTGTTGTTATTATACAATATCATCTTACGTCCAATGGGTGTATGAAATGATCAAATGGCTCTCTGGTTCAGCTAATTGACAAAATGTTCCAGAAGCACCCAAACACTGCTATTATAGAGTACCTTGTAACTTTATTTTACATCATGTACTGTAAATTCAGAACCTAAATATAAAAATGTGGGATTATTAAATCCTTGGTTCAAATTTCAAATCACATTTTCAGGATGATTTTTTTAATTAAATTGAATTTTTTATATTTTTATTTGAATATTTGAAAATGCGGGAACTCATAGACACTTTGCAAATTTCAAGTCAAACTGCATATTTTCAATGGACAAAATGAATTCACTAGAATCAGATTTGAAGTGTTCAAATCCATCAACCATTTTCATTAAGTTTACTATGTTTTTTGAAATTGCAGGATTGTCAAATCCATGAACCAAATTTCAAATCACAAATGAATGCCACTAGTAAACTCAAATATTAATTGCGTGAACTGGAATCCAAATTTAATGTACAGTAAACACACTAGGAAACACCAACCCAAATCAATAAGCTCCACCACAACTAAAATAAAATGAAATTTTAATCTTGATAACAATGTTTAGATATAAAAAGTGATTAAACTTTAAAATCATCCAAACCCAGAAATTATACAATATTATTCACTTCAAATCACGGATATAGAAATTCTGTTACTATTCAAGGCTAACTCAAGAGAAAATAACTACCCACAAATAAACCAATGAATCCAAATAAGCACATATTTAATCTAATATATATATTTTTATTTTATTTTTATGGACTGTCAATCACATTCTCAACCCGCTCCTGCACCAGCCTGCGGGGCAGCCTGTCCACAAGGGCGTCCCAGAGGGTCCAAGAACAGACCCAGAACCCAACTTGAGGGGAGTCATACCAATACACAGGCCTTCCAAGGTGTCATTGCCAGCCAAACACCTCCTGCATCCCAAGCCTAATCAACCAGCTTGAATCCCAGACAGAAGCCACTCTCAAGGCCTGCCATAAAAGTCTCCTACACCAGGTCGCCAGGAGCACTCAGGTTACTTACACCTCCACTGTATACCCAGTTGTCACCTGGCCCCACACTCTTGACCCAAGAGTTGCTACTTCCTGCCCCCGCATATTTGATACCTCATATCAGCCATTGGCCACAACTGAGGAGCCATCTTGTGACTGTACGGCAGTCACTATTGAGTATTTGGCCAAATAAATGCTCTGAAATATAAAGTTATCTCTGTTTTTCTGATTATTGCATGTAGATAGATTGGAAGTCTTAAGGTTAAGATTCCTGAAAACTGGATATCTAGGTTCAATAAAAGAAAAGAAGGCAAGATTAGCCGAGTCAATCTGAGAGATGGGATGTCTCAAAAACGGTTTAATTAATTGGGAAGATTAATTAATAAATACACAGTAATATAATTAATGAGGATTTAATTATATTGTTTAATTTTCTTGACTGTGTCAAGAATTTTGGTTAAGGTCAACCATAAGTAAACCCCTGAATTTTGGGTTAAAAGCACCGCGTTGGCAAATTCATTGGGTTAAAAACTCCACCTAATGGATTTGCAAAGTGCTGAGGCGCCACTATAAAATTTTTTCAGGAGCTGGGGCGCTGTAACACCGCCTGGGAAAGTTCCTGGGCACCTGGTTTGAGTTTCAAAGTGTTTTAATGTGTTTTAAGGCAAAACCCATTAAATGTGAAGACAACTAAATAAAGGCAAGGATGCCTAGGAATTCAGGATTGATCAGCTGGTTCCCAGTTGGAACATCAATAGCTGAGTTTTGGGATGTTTAATCCACAGGGTTTTGGCACCGGGAGCTGAGGAAGCTCCATGCTGAATTGGTACATTGGGATGAATGGAGTCAGGTGACTTCTTTCCATTGTAGGTTGATTCTAATAGGTTGAGAAATATTGGTGATCTTTTAGGTAAAGATCTAGGTTTGGATGACTTGAATGTCATAGACCACGTGAGATTAATAATAGGTTGATTCAGGAACCAGAGGGGTTTTCAGCCAAATATGCCCAAAATGGTATATAAGCAAAAACAGCTAAACTTTAATAAAGATATATTGTTGGTTATGCCGCTTTCCCCTCAACTACCTTTTCAATTATTATGTCTTCTTTGTTAAAATTTGAAAGGGCCAAATTTGGAGTACTTTGTGTGGAAACTGCTGCTGCCAGGAAAGAGGTTCCTAAAAGTTTGTTGGAGGAAGCTTGGGCAAGCTTGGAGGTCACTAAGACTGTGCCTGAGGATGTCATGGCCCGCCATGACATAGTAGCTTTGAAAAGTCACGTTTTAAAAGCTTTGATCAATTAAGCTACTTCTTGCCGTCAGAAAGCTACCTTGATGATCTCCCTAGGTACCCTAGATCAAAAGCTATGGCGATTTAAAGAGCTGAGTTTAAAAACCCTGTCAGCATGTCCTGAAATGGTTGCAAGATTGGATTTCAAATCAAGACAAGCAACAATTAGTAAGCGGGCAAATCCAACCATATCTCAGCTTCCAGTGATCAGTTTTGGATGTTCTTACGCTCAAATGAAAGCCCCAGATGAGGAAAATCCATCCAGAGTATATTTTAGATGACCAACTGAGGCAAACCGCAAAGTTCAAATCTGGCCAAAAGAATATGACTAGAATTAGTCAGCTGATGTTTCAAACTTTTAGCATGACCCTCCATATAGAGAGACAAGGACCTTCAGGAAGAATCTGGAAGAATCTCAAAGACCAATGCATATGGTATAAAAATAGCCTAGTTCCCCTTTTCCCCATTGTGATCATTCTTGGTCTGAATAATAAATAAAGGACTTCTCTTAGACTATAGTTTAAATGGATCAGAGTTGGGAGTCCTTGGGCCCTGACAGAGGAGTCCTTGGTGGAAGTAAAGGCTGCATTCAAAGAGTTATACTTCAATTACTTTGCAAAAGAAGAGACTCCCGCCCAAGGAAACCAAATCTATGCATGGGATTCCTGGAACCTGTTAGTAGGATGTGACAAAATCTTACAGCAAGTGAAAGCAAAGGCAAATTGTGGAATTGAGGCTTTAAGGGCAAGAGAGGAAAAGAGCATTGAGATCATGGCATGTTGGCGGGATGATAACAAAGTGTTGTCCCATAAAATTGCCTCCCTTGAGACAAAGCTCCTTGAAGCTTCATCAAAGGAAGGCAATGGTAATAAGAGTCAAGGGCAGGATAATGGCGGCATGGACTGGTTGGACCTGGATCTGTCACAGAGCCCAACAGGGGGCAGAAAAAACCCATGGTGAAAGGAGTCCAGTCTATGCTTGCCAAAATGTCACCACTTTCTGGAAATCCAAAGGAAGGAAACGCTTTCCTAGAGGGTTTCCTTATCCAAGCCTCTGGTCTGGGGGATGATGAGAAACATCATTGATTGGAAGTTCTTGAAGGTCCTGCCTGCTTCAAGTGGTTTGAAAGACGTAAAGGCAACAATTGGAACAAATTGTAGGAGGAATTTTGAGCCAGTTATACGGTAACCCTCAGACCTGGTGATGCCTACAGAAAGCCCAAGACGTCACTCAAGCTGGCCATAAAACGGGTTCAATGTATCTTTCACAAATAGAAGAGTTCCTAGCTTTTGTGGATATGGAACACAATCAGGATCTGGTGGAGGATGATTTCTTCACTGGAATGTGGCCCAGGTTGAGAACTCAGGCTTCTATGCTGCACCGTGAGAAGTTATCATGGTCAAAACTTGTTCAAAAGGGCATTCAAATGGAATGGGATCTTGGCAGTCCTCCCCAAAGTGCTCCGTGCTCAAGAGTAGGAGCTCATGTGGCTGCAGGAGAAGGGTCTTCCAAGAGAACCATACATTCTAGAAGTCCCTCAGATAAGGATCACAAATCTAGATTTAAACAGGCGTGTAAGTTTCCCATGGCAAAGAGATGCTGGATCTGTGGGAAAGATGGCCGTTTCGCTGGGAAATTTCCCAATTGTGCGGAATTCGACAAGGAACACCCCAATATTATGTTTAATGACTCAGGAAAAGAAAGGCGGGCTTAGGTGTCTCCCAACCTGAGCTCAGTAATTCAGAGAATAATGGGAGAATGAGACTTTGATCAGGAAAGGCCTTGAAGGAGTACAGGAAAAGCACCAGCAAATCAGTGGAGCCACCTGTACAGGAAATTGATGTCTCTTGTCCAACTCTGCCTGACAGAAGTCCAGCTGCCTCTCCAGATGAGTGGACATTGAATGTGTGCTTGGGTATGAAGGAAGACGTGGAAATTACTTGGCAGCCTTTGAGGGTCCAGTTGAGTGTGGATCAGCTCAAAGAAGTGGAATGGCGTAAGAAGGTGGCCCAAAGCATGACAGCATTATTGATTGGAAAACTTTTTGTGTGGGAATTGGAAGGGGTTATCCTCCTAGATATTTTTCTTGATATTATCTCTGCAAAGGCAGTATACAATCCAGGATGTGCTGGAGTAGCAGTATCAAAGAACTTTGTTTGCAAACATGGTATGGACCCATCAAGGTTGGCCACACTAATTTTATCTTCTGTGGATGGGTTTACCACTATCAAACAAGATGTGTTTGATGAGGTGGAAATAAAATGAAAAAATACCATGGTCAATACTTCTGCTGTAGTGTTACCAGGAGCAGGATTTGATGTTCTGCTTGGTATGACAAGGATTGTTGAGGCCAGTGTGAGCCTGGACGCTGTCAAGAATGTCTTGGTCCATGAAGGAGTTGCTACGCTTATCAACAACTGACAATTCCGCCAGCTCCAGAAGGTTTTCAGTCAGTGGTCATCTACACCAAGGAACATTGCTCCATTTCACCAAAGGGAATTGCTTGGTTGAAATCAGTAGTTTTCAATTGTGGAACGCAGGGAGGACAAGTTATCCCAGAATTGCCCTATCATATATCTTCAAATAAGGAAATATTTGAGAATGGATCAAATGGCAAACTCCTCAAGTCCTGGAAGTTGTTTAACACTTGTGCAGTTCCTGTGGACATTCAGCAAGGTCAGCATATTAGAGTTTGGATGCCTGTGGTTGGGGAAGTCACAACAAATAAACCTACCGTCTCTTATGTTTGTGTGCCCTTCAACAATTTAACCTGTATACTATGTCCAGGTGAAGCACCAGGTACCCTGTTGTATACTCTGGTGTGGAAATGGAGTAGTTGTTTCTTGTTGGACAAATATGATGTGGGGAGAACTGGTTCACCCTATGTCATAAAATTTTTGACTGGGAAGCCGTACAAAGGATATGTACCCCGTTGTAGTCTCGCTGAAGTTGCTGCAATTAGAGAAGAGGTGGAGAAAATGCAAAGGACCGACCTGATTGAGGAAATTTTCAGTCCTTACTCAGCTCTGATGGTTTGTGTCCCAAAGCCAGATGGGAATATACACGCTTGTATTAATTTATGAATGGTGAATAAGGATAATGTAAATAATGCCTACCCAATGCACCGTATTGAAGACCAGCTGGACGCTATGGCTGGATCTTCCTGGTCCACCACATTGGATCTGACTAAGGGTTATCACCAATTGTTAATTTATGAGAAGTCTAAGGAGGCTACAGCGTTCTCTACACCTGACAGTCTGTATCAATAGAAAGTTTTGCCATTGGGAATGAAGACAGCAGGTGCTGTGTTTCAGCAGGTAATGGACCAGATTATGACAGGACTTCAGTTTAGATGTTTTTTTAGTATATATAGACAGCATTACTGTATATAGCCCTTCTTTGGAACAAAATCTAGAGGATCTTAATCAAGTATTTTGTTGGATTAAGAAAGCAAAGTTGAAGATTAGTGTATCTAAGACTAAGCTTTCCTGTCAAGAGGTCAAGGTGCTAGGGCATGTCATGAATTATCAAGGGATTAAGCCAAGTCCTGAAAGAGTTATTCTGTTGTTAAGTATGAGGTTGCTACAGTTGGTTCAAGAGGTGCAGGGTTTTATTGATCAGTGAATTTCTATCAGAGATTCATACCTAATTGTTCTGCGCTTGGAGAGCCATAGTTTGCATTAACAAGGAAGAAGACCTGATTTGTTTGGGGACAAGAGCAAGAGTCAAGCTTCTTAGAACTAAAGAATAAACTATCTGAGGCCCCCATATTAAGATTCCCCAATTGGTCAAAGTTGTTCTACATTGAGACAGATGCAAGTTCAACTGGTCTTGGTGCTGTTCTTACTCAAGAAAGAGAGTTGAAGTTATCCTAACATCCTGTTGTGTATGGTTCTAAGACTTTGGGAACCACTCAAAGAAATACTTGGCTACTGAGCGTGAAGGATTGGCAATAGTATGGGCGGTGGAACATTTTAGGACGTATATCCTAGGAATGCTGTTTATTATTGTCACTGACCATGCAGCTTTGAGAGCAATTTGGACCAAGGAAGACTTACAAGGACAAATGCAATTATATGCAGAGAAGCTCTCTGGGTATGATTATGATATCATCTACCGTCCAGGGCTGGAAAATCATATTCCTGACTTAATGTCCCAAGCGCTGTTGGCCTGTGGAGAAGTTGAGACGCAAGAAGCCCAAGAAGCTCTATCAAGGAATGGGATTTATGTAGATAAATCCAAGCGTCTACAAGTGATCAGAGATCTCCATGTGCAATGGGGAGGTCACCTCAGATATGAGAAGCTATGGCAAGCAGTGAAAGCTCGGTACTGGTGGTCAGAGATGAGAGCTATGGTCCTTCAGATTTTGCAAGAATGTGATATTTGCTCTAAGTTCTCAGCAGCAAAATACAAGGTGCAGCTCAAGTCAGTGATGTCACATTATCCTTTTGAGTTGGTCTCAATGAATACAGGTCATGTTAAGTTAGCAAGTGGTTGTGAAGAATACTTTTTGGTGGCCGTTGATTCTTTTACAAAATGGGTAGAATTTTGAGCACTGACTAAGGAAACAAGTGTTGCAATTGCTAAGTTTTTCCAAGAAGAAATAATAGCACAGCATGGATGTCCTGAGAAAGTTCTCACCAATAACAGACCACCTTATGTAGGGCCAGTGCTAACTAAGGAATGCTTGAAATGGGGCATTTCTAAGTTAACCTCAGCTTCATATCATCCCAAGACAAATGGTTTAGCTGAGAGAACCATTGAAACTTTAAAGCACATCATGGAGAAATTAGCTGATTGGGCCACAACCCATTAGAAGGACCACTTAGCAATGAGCGTCATGGCATGCCAGACAATGCCCCATGATTCTACTGGGTTTTCATCATTTTAGATGTTGTATGGCCAAGAGACTACAACCAGCACTGAAGTGGGCCAATGGGAGTTTGTGGAAAAGCATTCCTATGAAGCCGCTGTAGAGGAACATGCAGACAAGATGCAGAAGTTATTTGCTGAGGCAAGGAGTAAAGGAGAGCAGGTTCAAGAAAAGCGTGCCGCCAAGTGGAACTCAAAGCCTGGTGTACTTCCTCGTGATTGTTTCCAGGTGGGATATCTGGTATGGTTTGATCAAAGACGCCAAGAAAAGCACCCAAGAAGAGGTCTTCAGCAATGGGTAGGGCCTATGAAAATTATTTTGGTTAGTCCAGGGCCAAACTACCTAATTTGAGGGGTTGGAGCTGCCTTGGGAGAAGAATAGTCCTATGTTCATCTGCAATTCCTTAAGCTGTTCCATGGGGAATTGGAGCTAATAAAGGTACAGGAAGATAAGGCCAATTCCCCTGAAGAGAAGGAAGGGGCCTTGTGACCGTACAACAGTCACTATTGAGTATTTGGCCAAATAAATGCTCTGGAATATAAATTTATCTCTGTTTTTCTGATTATTGCATGTAGATAGGTTGGATTGGAAGTCTTAAAGTTAAGATTTCTGAAAACTGGATATCTAGGTTCAATAAAAGAAAAGAAGGCAAGATTGGCCGGGTCAATAAGGGGACAGGATGCCTCAAAAACGGTTTAATTAATTGGAAAGATTAATTAATAAATACACAGGAATATAATTAATGAGGATTTAATTATATTGTTTAATTTTCTTGACTGTGTCAAGAAGTTTGGTTAAGGTCAACCATAAGTAAACCCCTGAATTTTGGGTTAAAAGCACCGCGTTGGCAAATTCATTGGGTTAAAAACTCCACCTAATGGATTTGCAAAGTGCTGAGGCGCCACTATCAAATTTTTTCAGGAGCTGGGGCACTGTAACACCGCCTGGGAAAGTTCCTGGGCACCTGGTTTGAGTTTCAAAGTGTTTTAATGGGTTTTAAGGCAAAAACCCATTAAATGCAAAGATAACTAAATAAAGGCAAGGATGCCTAGGAATTCAGGATTGATCAGCTGGTTCCCAGTTGGAACATCAATAGCTGAGTTTTGGGATGTTTAATCCACAGAGATTTGGCGCCAGGAGCTGAGGAAGCTCCATGCTGAATTGGTACATTGGGATGAATGGAGTCAGGTGACTTCTTCCCATTGTAGGTTGATTCTAATAGGTTGAGAAATATTGGTGATCTTTTAGGTAAAGATCTAGGTTTGGATGACTTGAATGTCATAGACCACGTGAGATTAATAATAGGTTGATTCAGGAACCAGAGGGGTTTTCAGCCAAATATGCCCAAAATGGTATATAAACAAAAACAGCTAAACTTTAATAAAGATTTATTGTCAATTTTGACGCTTTCCCCTCAACTACCTTTTCAGTTATTATGTCTTCTTTGTTAAATTTTGAAAGGGCCAAATTTGGAGTACTTTCCGTGGAAACTGCTGCTGCCAGGAAAGAGGTTCCTACAAGTTTGTTGGAGGAAACTTTGGCAAGCTTGGAGATCACCAAGACTGTGCCTGAGGAGTCCTTGGTGGAAGTAAAGGATGCGTTAGAAGAGTTGTATTCTGGTTACTTTGAAAAGGAAGGGACTCCTGCCCAAGTAAACCAAATCTACACTTGGCATTCTTAGAACCTGTTAGTAGGATGGGACAAAATCTTAAAGCAAGTGAAAGCAAAGCCAAATTGTGAAATTGAGGCTTTAGGGGCAAGAGAGGAAAAGAGAGTTAAGATCATGGCCTGTTAGCGGGATGATAACAAAGTGTTGTCCCATAAAATTGCCTCCCTAGAGACAAAGTTTCTCAAAGCTTCATCAAAGGAAGGCAATGGTAATAAGAGTCAAGGGCAGGATAATGGTGGCATGGACTGGTTGGACCTGGATCCGTCACACATCTGTGCCTGTGTCTTATGCCACCATTGACAGCACAAGCGCAACCAAGCTTGATCCCACCTTCTACACAAAGGTCCCCATCCCCTGTGTCAAGCCTGGTAGCCAGGATGCCATGGTACCTGCCAATGGCCAGCATTGGTTGATAGATAGTGAGCGTGAAGCTCTCCTCAACTGCTTGAACGGGGGAATGGCGGTTTGGGATATTGTGTCCCAATTTGGTGTCACTGCCAGATACATTGCCAACATTAACACCAAGTATGGCATAACAGGAAAATTGCCAAATCCACCAAGGCTAAGCAGCAGCCCAAACTCCTTCAGCCTGTTCATATTGATGCAATCAAGCAGTGGGTAGCCAAGGATTGCCACCTGGGCACACTTGCTGTCCAATCAATGCTTGCCACAGAGTTTGGGCTTTCTGTTTCTAAAACCCTTGTTTACAAAGCAATGGTTGATTTGGGCTTCTTATGGAAGGTGATCAGACTTTCTCTGTACAATAGGAATAGTGAAAAGACCATTGAGGATTGACACATTTATGCCAAGACATATCTGGCACTAAAGGAGACTGGGAATGTCCAGTTCTTCTATATTGACAAATTGTTGTTTTCCTCCTCACTCAGGTCCGGGCATGGGTGGGTTGAGAAGGGGTCCAAGGATGGCGTAGCCCATTGTGCAGCTGTCTGTTCCCAGACCTATTCCATGGTTGTGCTTCTTGGTCCTCGCAGGTTAGAACAGTATCAGATGATTAAAGGCCCCCATAACAGCAGGACTTTTCTCAATTCTCTCCAAGCCGTCAATGAGTACATTTGGATAAATTATAACAGCACATTCAACGTTTTTGTACTTGATAATGTTGGGCTCCACAAAGTGGATCTGGTTGTGTCCAAGTTCCCGCCCATTGACAAAAACAGCCATTCTGCCAGCCACCGCCTTGCAGACTGCCCAATGAGACTCCTCTTCCTTCCAACCTATTCTCCATTTCTGAATCCAATCAAGGAGGTGTTTAGTTGGATCAAGAATAGGTTGAAACAAGGCCTCCCTTAGGACACAGAGGATCTCTTCAACATTCTTGAGATCAGCCAATTTGCAATGCCACCCAATGTGGTGGCGGCTTTCTATGAGCACTTGGAATCCTTCCTCCCTAAAGCCCTGGCCTCCAAGACAATCAAATAAATGGGTGCTCTGGATTTTATTTAGTTTTAATTTTATTTAGTTTGTTTTTATTAGGACTCAATAATTATTATTTATATATAATGATGTGACATTTGAATGTATTATATACATATAAGAATACATAGAAAAGGTAAATAAAATTAATTATACTAGGTATGAGGACAAATATTTTTATTATAATGCACTGAATATTATTATTGGCTTTTGCGCTAAAAAATGAATAAATTAAAAAAAAGATAGAAATAAATTAGTTTATTTAAAAAAATTGTGAATTGTTGATAATACTTTGGCTTTTTTAAGCCACAAATCAGACCTTGCATGTCATCATCTGATCCTTGTTATTTCAGTGCCACTATAACCACACAACACAGCAACCAATGATTTTCATGTATTGCTTACTAATTAGTACTTAGGACGTGGTTCAAGTGTACTGTAAATTCAGAACCTGAACGTAAAAATACGGGATTGTCAAATCCTTGGTCCAAATTTCAAATCACTTTTGCGGGCAGCTCAGCTGAGTGAAAAAAAATATTTAATAAAATCAACCATTTATTTTGATTTTTTTGGTTTATTTATTTTGGCAAATTTCAAATCTCTTGAGCAGATAACTCAACTAACAAAGGAAAAAACTCATCAAACAAATGCGGGATAATTGAATCAGAAATGTGGGATTCTAATGTACAATTTGAGATTTTCTGTATTTCAAACAATCATAGACATCATGTAAAAATTAACAAATCTGAAATTGTGGAATTGTCAAGTCCAAGAACCAAATTTCAAATCAAAATTGCAATGAATTTGAAATAAATATAATTTATGGGTGTCTCAAAAAGGATGCCAAAGGATCTAGAGTGGATTTGTGCTAATTCTTTTAGGAATCATAGGCATTCTCAAAAATAGCCCTATTCCATTTTAGGACGGCTAAAATTTAGATGCTTGATTGCAATAGATTTTAAAAAATGCTAATAATAAAATAGAATTATATATTACAATCTATCTTATCACATTGTCTTTTCCTTGGTGTGTTGATAATGTGCTTGCAATTAACTGGAGGTGAAGCTGTCCAATTAATTGCAAGCACATTATCAGCACACCAAGGAAAAGACAATGAGATAAGATAGATTAAAATATATAATTCTATTTTATTATTAGCGTTTTTTAAAATCTATTGCAATCAAGTATCCTTAGTAGCAATGCATGAATACATAGTTAGTAAACTAATGGTTTATTTCCCCCTTCCTTCCTTGAAATTTTTTCTAAGCTTTATGGCCCCTGGCTATGCTGGGGGACAAAAAACTTTTAAAAAATTTCTGTGTCATCAGGAGGGTAGCTTGTATACTGTAAATTGAGAACCTGAACGTAAAAATGCGGGATTGCCAAATCCTTGGTCCAAATTTTGAACCACCTTTGCTGGATGGCCTTTTTTAATTAAATTGATTTTTTGAGTATTTATTTGAATATTTGAAAATGCAGGAACTCATAGACACTTTGCAAAGTTCAAGTTGAGCTGAATATTTCCTATGAACAAAATGAATTAACTGGAATCAGATTTGAAGTGTTCAAATCCGTCAACCATTTTCATTAAGTTTACTATGTTTTTTGAAATTGCAGGATTGTCAAATCCAAGAACCAAATTTAAAATCACTTTGGAATGCCACTAGTAAACTCAGATATTAATTGCAGGAACTGGAAATTAAATTGAATATCCATTAAGCACACTAGGAAACACCAAATCAAATCAAGAAGCTCCACTACAACTAAAATAAAATAAAAAATTCAATATTGATAACCATAATTAGACATAAAAAGTGATTAAACTTTAAAATCATCCAAACCCAGAAAGCATACAATATTATTCACTTCAAATCACGGATATAGAAACTCTGCTACTATTCAAGGCTAAATCAAGAGAAAATAACTACCCACAACTAAACCAATAACTCCAAATAAATACATATTTACTCTAATATATATATTTTTATTTTGTTTTTATGGACCATCAAGTGCATTCCCAACCTGCTCCTGCACCAGCCTGCGGGGAAGCCTGTCCACAAGGGCGTCCCAGAGGGTCCAAGAACAGACCCAGAATACAAATTGAAGGGAGTCATGCCAATACTCAGGCCTCCCAAGGTGTCATTGCCAGCCAACCACCTCCCGCATCCCAGGCTCAATCAACCAGCTTGAATCCCAGACAGAAGCCACTCTCAAGGCCTGCAACCAAAGTCTCTTATACTAGGGTCACCGGAAACACTGAGGTTACTTACACCTCCACTGTATACCCAGTTGTAACCTGGCCCCGCACTCTTGACCCAAGAGTTGCTACTTCCTGCCCCTGCATCTTTGATACCTCCTATCAGTCATTGGCTACAACCGAGGAGCCTTCTGTGTCTGTGTCTTATGCCACCATTGACAGCGCCAGCGCAACTAAGTGTGATACCACCTTCTACACAAAGGTCCCAATCCCCTGTGCTGAGCCTGGTAGCCAGGATGCTGTGATACCTGCCAAGGGCTGGCGTCGGTTGACAGATAGTGAGCGTGAAGCTCTCCTCAACTGCTTGAATGGGGGAATGGCGGTTTGGGATATTGCGTCCTGATTTGGTGTCACAGCCAGGTACATTGCCAACATCAACACCAAGTATGGCAATACCAGGCAAATTGCTGAATCCACCAAGGCTAAGCGGCAGCCAAAACTCCTCCAGCCCGTACACATTGACGCAATTAAGCTGTGGGTAGCCAGGGATTGCCACCCAAACACACTTGCTGTCCAATCAATGATTGCCACAGAGTTTGGGCTTTCTGTTTCCAAAACCCTTGTATACAAAACAATGGTTGATTTGGGCTTCTTGTGGAAGGTGCTCGGAGTTTCTCTGTACAACAGGAACAGTGAAAAGACCATCAAGGATCAACACATTTATGCCAAGACATATCTGGCACTAAAGGAGACTGGGAATGTACAGTTCTTCTATATCAACAAATTGTTGTTTTCCTCCTCACTCAGGTCTGGGCATGGGTGGGTTGAGAAGGGGTCCAAGGATGGCGTAGCCCATTGTGCAGCTGTCTGTTCCCAGACCTATTCAATGGCTGTGCTTCTTGGTCCTCACAGGTTGGACCAGTATCAGATGATTAAAGGCTCCCATAACAGCGGAACCTTTCTTGATTTTCTACAAGCTGTCAAGGAGTACCTTCAGACAAATTATAGCAGCACAACCAACGTTGTTGTGCTTGATAATGTTGGGCTCCACAAAGTGGATCTGGTTGTGTTTGAGTTCCCGCCCATTGATAAAAATAGCCATTCTGCCAGCCACCACCTTGCAGACTGCCCAATGAGACTCCTCTTCCTTCCAACCTATTCTCCATTTATGAATCCAATCAAGGAGGTGTTTGGTTGGATCAAGAATAAGGTGAAACAAGGCCTTCCTCAGGACACCAAGGATCTCTTTAACATTCTTGAGATCAGCCAATTTGCAATGCCACCCAATGTGGTGGCAGCTTTTTACAGTAGTTTTAAAAGCTATGGCAACAAGCAAAATGAATTCAGATTTAAACAAAAATGGTTTCAGATTTAAACAAAATCCAACTAGCAGGTTAAAATATACACTCTGTTAACAGGGATTTTTGGCGTTAATGGGCAAAATGTCTCAACACAGCAACTAAGTACTCACACACAAAATAAAACCATTCAAAATGTAATCCAAAATACATGGATTCACAAACAAAATGGTGTGAGTTGACTTTTGTTGTACATATGTTTACTATATGAATTGGTGACAAAATACACCCACACAAGGTGCGTCAAAACTCAATCTAAAAACAAAAAACAATAGGAACTCAAAATGTAAACAAAATCACTCACACAGTTTGTGCAATGAATTGTAATCAAGAATGATACCAAGGTATCTAAAATAAGACACAAGATCTGAAACATAAATTTTAAAAATATTGTGTTGGGTGCTTAATTTTGCGTAAAATATGGGAAAATGGGTGAAAATTATTTTGGGTATTCAAAAATGAGCGTTGTAAAACCAGAAACAACTAATTAAGAAATAAAATTCTATAATTGGGATATTGGGTGGGAAAAACTCTAATTAAATATCCATATTCAGATAAAAGCAAAAATTAAAATTAGGGAGTAACTTAATTGAAATTTATTTAAAATTTTATTAAATTCTCAGAATGGAAGAAAAACAGCAACATACTACCAATGCACCCATTGTGCACCGCGGTTGCGGTTGCCCCCGCGGGTCAAAGGATAGACTTAGTGCAACACAAGAGCCTACTCAGGAGGGAGGCGGGAGAGGAGAGTTCCATAGTGACGCTGCACTGACACAGCTGGTTCAAGGAGCACAAGCTGTTAGGGTGCAGAGCATAAACCCTTGGGTCCCCAAGCTGACCTGGAAGCTCACCAAGGTTACCACAACAAAAACGGTTAGAAACAAGGAGGTAGAACTTACTTTGTACGTGTTTAATGTTGTGTACCGGCAAGAGTTGGTCCCGTCAGCCATGCTGGAGAAGGTGAAGCCTGTACTTGATACTAGCTACAAGCCCTATGTCAGTGATGGCAATCAGGAAGACAACAAGGAGCCCGAGTTCTACCAAACTAGCAAGGGTCAGTTAGTGCTAAAGAAAGTTGCTGTATTTTACACCAAGGTTCCCATGCCATGTGTTGTGCCCAACGTCAACGAGCCAATCCCCACTGCTAAAAAGCCCGCTCACAAGCACATTCATGACATTAAGTGCATCATCCTTCTCCAGCTCATGCGGGAATCTGGTGATTACAAGGCGGCTGCAGCCATTGTTGGGGTGGATCCCAAGTACGCCTCCAAGACCTTCAACTGATTCATCAACACGGGTCAAATCCTTGCCATGGAGAAATCCTTGTGCATGTCAACCATGCTCACCAAGGAGCTCAAATGGGCAATCCACCAGTGGATAAACCGAGATTGCCATCTTGAACTGGCAAATATACAGGCCATGGTCAAGTCTGCTTTTGGGGTCAAGGCCTCAATTTCCTTCTATTATCATCTGCTCAAGGGAATGCGCTTTTCCTGGAAAAAGCTTGGGGTATCTCCCTACAACAGAAACAGCCCAGCCAATATTGAGACCTGGAAAAAATACGCTGATGCGTACACTGCCCTCAAAGCCAAGGGGACAGTGAAATTCTATTATATCAACAAATCAGCATTTGTCTCATCAATGCACAATGGGTATGGGTATGTCCCCAAAGGCTCCAATGACGGGATGGCTTGGCGTGCTGCAGTCTGCGCCACAGCATACTCAATGGTGGCTCTCCTTGGTCCAAAGGGGGTCAAGCTGTACCAAATGATACTAGGCTCTCACAATAGCCATACCTTTCTATCATTTCTCCAATTGGTCCAGGAGCACCTGAGGCGCACAAGCCTGGGCTTCACCAATGTAATTGTATTGGACAATGTTGGTCTTCACAAGGTGGCAGATATCCTTGAGGAATTCCCAATGATTGACACAAGCATTGCAGTGGGCCCCCAGCAATTAGCCACAGCAAATTTACGCCTTCTCTTCCTCCCTGCCTATTTTTCCTTCATGAATCCCATTGAGGAAGTATTTGGGTGGCTCAAGTGAGTTGTCAAACAAGGAACCGCAACTGGGACTGAGGACCTCTTTGATTTGCTGCAGGCTGGGATCCATACCCTCCCAGCTGAGACCGTGGCCAAATTCTATGGCCACGCTGATTTGTTCATTCCCACGTGCCTAGCCAAACAGCCAATCAATTAAAGGCATAGAGTGTCCAAATTTATTTTATTCTCTAATTTACTATTCAAGATTTATTGATTATCATTTTATATTTAGATGTTTCCAATCCAGCAATCACATTCACCAGGATCATCAATGAAGGTTAGTAATTTATTTATTTATAATCATTTTTATTATGGCATCTAAGGGTATCCCAAATGTTTGATAATGGATTACGTGACCCATTAATATCACTTTTGGCAAATAGATATAAAAAAGCAAATTTAAAGTTTTTTTAAATTTAAAGTGTATAAATTAGAAGTAGATTTTATTGAAATATATTATAATGCTTTTATTAAAACCCTTTATGGGAATTATTTTGCAAAACTTGTTTGTTAAAATAAGAATTATAAAATTTTATTATAATAAAAATAATATGAATTGTAATGAAATTTATTAGAAGAGAGAATTTATTGTGAGCACCTGTAGTAGGTTTGGCGGTAT
Organism: Entomophthora muscae; assembly: GCA_014839935.2. Classification (NCBI taxonomy): domain Eukaryota; kingdom Fungi; phylum Entomophthoromycota; class Entomophthoromycetes; order Entomophthorales; family Entomophthoraceae; genus Entomophthora; species Entomophthora muscae. The sequence goes on along the minus strand of QTSX02005239.1, from coordinate 43,732 downwards.
GTACCCACCCCGCAATGGAGGTGGCGCACAACCTCCACCGCCACACCATGAACAGTGGATACACCCTTATTGAAATACTGCCTCCTGCTGGTGAAAGGCAGTAGGGTCAGGTGGGAGTGAAGCAGCAGCTTTTCAGGCAGGGCCGCAAACCTGTAGATTCCAGCCAGGACCAGGGCGTCCTGGATGACATGATCCACCAAGTCATACCCAGGGGGGACCTTCTTCCTGTCAAGGAAGAGCCTGGCCTTGTTGACCCCAAGAAGGACCCCGTCTAGGTCCTCTACACTGGCACTCATCCCAAAGAAGAAAAGATACCCAAGGTAAACAACAAGGTTAAGCCTTTGTCCAGCAAAGGCTTCCGTAAACTTGCACAGTTTATTGTAGACAGCACTAATCTTCTTCTTGTGCTTGGTCTTGGCAAAGGTCAGCTCCATAGCCGCAGGGACACCCGTCTTGTTGGCACTCCAGGCCAGCCCAAAGTCCGCCAGGAGGATTTTTGACTTCTTTACGGCTGTTGCGTCTGCAACAACCAATTTTGACACCATGCTCCCAAAGTTCTTCAGCAGGTAAGAGATAGTATGCTTCACCGGGAAGCAGAAGCAAGCAGCCGCATGAGCCTGGCCCATCTCTGGTATATTATTGAATGAGAGCGTTGCCAGGACGTCCCAAACAAGCTCAATAGAGTTTACACAGTAAACTCCACTGAGGTTAACTGGGTCCAGGCAGACCAGTTGGGCATCCTTGTAGGCAGTAGCTGCCCAATCAGAGGCCCCCTCACCATGCAAAAGCCCAGCCAATGCCTCCCTGGACATTGGAAGTGTACCATGGATCCTGTCTTCAAGCTCCTGCAAGACAGGGGGGACAGGAAAAGCTGTTTGGCCACATGAGTGGCGTAGTTGGAGTAGAAGGTGGGGGGACAAAAGGAACCAAGACCCGGCGGAGTTCACCATCAACATCTAAAAAAAGGTAAGTATTTAAGAATTTTTATTAATTATAATTTTTTAGGTTACCTTCTTGGGTTTCTTCCTTGCCGGCGGCTTCAGCCAGCTTTGCCATTCTTGGCGCAAGCAGTTGTGCAGGCAATTTGGTATCCTCTGCCCTGGTGCGCTTTGCTGGCTTGAGATGTGCATACATCTCAGGATTGTCCGTCCAGACAGACAGCGCAGAGAGGGCAAAGGACTTGAATTGCAAGCCCTCAACCACCGTCTTCTGAATGTTGAGTAGGCGCTCAATTGTCTTCTCAGAGGTGTCTGGTATTTTGGTCATAAGGGCCTTTGCGGACACCTTGTCTATTTCGTCCCCTTCAAGGACAGCAGACTTAACTTTGGCTTTGCCCTTGTCGTCAATATCTTTGATTTTGACAATTGCTGCGTCGAGATCCTTCAGAAGCTTCTCCAATTCTCTCATTAATTTTTTGCTAACCTTTCCATATGTATTTATAGCTTTCATCCCAATAAACTATGTGTTATTATGATACTATTACCTCTTTGTTTATTACTGTTTGTTTTCCCATTTACTACATTATCCTATTTTTTACTCATTGTGTATATTTTTTACGCTCATCTCAATATGTGTTGTTTGCTTTGTGTGGCATTGTTTCCTAGATTACCATATTATTTTTGGCGCTTGAAATAGCCCCTTGTGAAACTATTAACAACAATTTGGTTATCAATTTAATTTGAATTAGAAAATTATAGGTTAATTGTATTTATATAAAGTTGTTACTGATCCAAATTCAAGCCCTTAATGATAAACTTTAAGCCAATCAGGAGCCAAGTGATAAAGTGATTGTTGTGACATAAAGGGTCATTCAATAATTCTTTGATGCATGTGTCCTAAGTAATATGATTGGCTGGCTGTTTTACCATTGTGCGCCATTGCTGCTGTGGCAAGTTGTTGGTGGACTAGTGCTAACCCAGCAGCAGATTGGGCACTAGTCCACCAACAACTTGCCACAGCGGCAATGGCGCACAATGGTAAAACAACCAGCCAATCATAATACTTAGGACACATGCATCAAAGAATTATTGAATGACCCTTTATGTCACAACAATCACTTTATCACTTGGCTCCTGATTGGCTTAAAGTTTATCATTAAGGGTTTGAATTTGAATCAGTAACAACTTTATATAAATACAATTAGCCTATAATTTTCTAATTCAAATTAAATTGATCACCAAATTGTTGTTAATATTTTCACAAGGGGCTATTTCAAACGCCAAAAATAACTGTGTTCTGGATCTAGATACACAACATAGTAAATATATGATTTTATAGAAATAAGCTGAACATAAAGAATATAGCCAACTATAAACAAAGAGAACCTGAACAATTGAAATTCAAAAAAATATAATATAAATAAAAAATGTTTGGTGACAGGGGGTTTATTGGGGTGGGGAAGAGCAATGCCTAGTAGGCAGAATGGCGCAGGAAGGAAGACAAAGAGGCAGTGCTGGGCTGGGGGGTCTGGGATTGGATGGGTTTGTGAGTGGGGGTGGTGGTGGCGGGGGTAGGGGTAGCAGGACTGCGTGTGATGGCCGCCATATACTGCTCATTGTAGTCCTCATCAGTCATTGGCTGGATGGGCTGGTAGGTGGCTGTGGCACAGGGCAGGAGGCGCTTATCCTTATGTGATTGGTTGCCCATATTCATGAGGAAGACCATTTGAGCAAACAAGTCAGCAACCAGTTGGTGACCAAAGAGAGAATTGTGGTCAAGGACCCCAAGGTAGAGGTCGTTGAAAGCCTGATGGCGGCGCTCCTGTAGTATTGATCTAATATTAAAGAAGACGACATCTGCCAGATGGATGTCAGCGTGACCAGCTGGGTACACAGAGGCTTGGTGGCTGTGTTGCTTGATGGCCTCAAGGACAGTGGAGCTACCCTTTATCTGGTGGCTCAAGAAAACCTGGTGCTTCAAATTTGAGCCATCCCAGGAGTTGAGCAATCCACTGAGGGTGGGGCCGTATGAGTACCCATCAACAAAATCAGGGTTTGCCCAATAATGGACAAAACCCTTGGCCAAGACAGCCAGAAACGCACCAATGAAGGTCCCCTTTTTGACCTTCTTCCTTCCTTTTGAGTTGCGGCTCTTCCTTGCTCGCCAAAATCATCAAAAGCTATTGATAGCTTGTAATAGAAGATTAAAATGATATCATCAGAAAAACTTGTCAAGCACCGGACCAGGGTTGCTTCAATTACTGTGTTGTACAGGGAATCCTTGACGCCATCCCATTGGTTGCCGGCAAAATTGGTAAGAACCCGTACAGAAGCCACCTTCCCATACATCCAGAGCTGGACCATTTGCTCAGACACCTATATGTTATGGTGCGTGAGCTGTTTGTGGACCTGGGTTAAAGGAAGCTTGGGGTCCCGCTGGAGGAGGTCAAGCATGATTGGCTACACCTTGGTGATTTGGGACTCTTGGGCTTCTTGGCTGCCCTGATTCAATTCCCTCTGTTCATCATGCTGTTGAATTCCCGCATGACAGTAGCTCAGGTAAATTGTAGCTGGTCAGCAATCTGATCCCAGGACAGACCCTGCAGGTTCAGTACCACAATTTCTTGGAGAATTTGGGCTGTGATAATTCTGTGTTTGGGGCGCTGGGCGGCAGGAGCTGAAGCCTGATTGGCTGAGGGGGGGACATGTTGGCTGGTGGCAGGAGGTTGTTCCAAATAAAGAAGGCCATCCTGATTGGTTGGTTGATGGGCAGCTTGTGGGGGGGGGGTACAGGAGCAGGGGCAGAGCTAGACGTAAAGTGACTATTGAACAAGTCAAAGCCATATTGGTTGGTGGTCAGGTACAGGTTGGCTTCCTCTTTACGCCTCAAAGGCTTGGGTGTAAACAGGTGCCTCCACGTTCTGAGCCTCACCTCCATTGAAGCTGGCTTGGCTGCTGGCGTGGTTGAAGATGTTGCTATTGAAAACCATATTGTAAAAAAACCTAGGATAAAATCACTAAAAGTAGAAATTTTAAAAATTAATGATTTATTTTTATTGTAATCTTGAGCCCATATTTGGAAGGTTCTCAAAACCATTCTATACAAATCTGGAGCCATGAAAATGAATACAATGCCTCTGTTCCTAAATTAGATAGCTGTTGATTGGCTGTTATACTGTTATTTTTCTATTTTAGGCTGCTCATACTGCACATCTTGTGTGAGTTCATTTTGTTTTGTGTTTGTGTAATCTTGCTTCTAGAGTACTCAGATTTTGTTTCATTTTGGTCCTTCTGTTGGTGTCTCATATGAATCCTGATTGGATTATAATATACTCCGGAATAGCATCCATCCATCCATTTCACTTGTTGTGTTAGTTCATTTTGTTTGTTGTTTGAACTACACCTCTTGATGTTTGATATAATTTTTTATAATGGGCAATTGAAATTTTAGTTTTTGGTTTGAAAGTTCATTTATTAACCAAAATTTTATAAATTAATTGAATCCTGAATCTTGCGCAACTTGAATTATGTTTAAATCTGAAACCATTTTGTTTAAATCTGAATTCATTTTGCTTGTTGCCATAGCTTTTAAAACTACTGTACAAGCACTCAGAATCCTTCCTCCCCAAAGCCCTGGCCTCCAAGCCAATCAGATAAATGGGCACCCCAGTTTCATTTAGTTTTAATTTTGTTTAGTTTGTTTTTATAGGACTCAAAATTATTATTTATATATAATACTGTGACATTTTTATGTATTAAAGACATATAAGAATACTAGAAAAGGTAAGTAAAATTAATTATACTAGATAAGAGGGATTTATTTTTATATGATGCACTAAATATTTTTGGCTTTTGCGCTAACAAATAAATAAATTAAAAAAAGATAGAAAAAATTAGTTTATTTAAATAATTGTGAATCATTTTGGTACTTTGACTTTTTTAAGCCACAAATTGGACCTTGCGTGTAATCATCTGCTCCTTGGTATTTCAGTGCCACTATAGCTACATGACACGGCAACCAATGATTTTTATGTATTCCTTACTAATTTGTACTTAGGACGCAGTTCAAGTATATCAAATATGTTTATCAAATCATATTACAAGGGAAAGGTAATTTGAGTTCTAAACAATCACGTGTTTGGAACATAAGTGGAGCAGGCCGCATGATGCGGATAAATTCAATTCTCCATGTTTATCTTTGTGATAAATGGACCCGTACTCAACAAGATAATAAATAATAAATAAAGCATTTTTAACTTATTTTTAAATATTTGACGTGGTTGCAACTTTAACTATTGTCTTGTAATATATTTAGATATATTGATATTATAATTTACCTACTAAAAATTAAAGTAAAAAATAAAATTTTAAAATAAAAATATAATTAAAAATCTTAAAAGTTTAATAGTAAAGGTTAAATATTCAAAATACACCAATTTTTATTTAATTGTGATTTATTCAATATTAAAATATTCCATATTAAAATATTAAATATTTTTAATAGTGACTTTTAGATACTAAAATTTTAATATTAAAATATTTATAATAAATATTTGATATCAAAATATATAATATTTTAATATTAATTATTTTAAAAGTGAATATTTTAATATTAAATATTTTACTATTAAAATTTTACAAGTAAAATTTTAAAATAGTGAAGTATTTAGTATTAAAATATTAATGTTTAAAAATAAATATAAAATAAAATAAAAAAGTTTAAGTTGCAAGGGGAAATGATTTATTAGGGGAATGCAAATTGCAAGGGGAATGTGATTATTCTGGGGAATTATACCCCCAAAACAAATTTTCAGCTAATGTGTCCAATTGGGACCACATACTCTTCTGTATGTGGTGGATGACTCTGGCGCCAATTGCTAGGGGGTGGCGCTCAGCACCCTGGTGGTGGCTGAGTGTCTTATAAAAGGCAAGTGGGTAAGCAAATCAACCAGCAGATTCTTTTTGGGAGGTACATAGTACCTGTATAGTGTTGCTAGTGCAAATGAGTCATAGAGGACGTGTTCAACTGTTCTGTATCACCGGGGTGTCTTCTGTTTGTTGAGGGCTACGTGACATATATCAAGTTGTATAGGTACATCTTCTAATTTTTTCATGTTTGCTTTCAGTATGCAATGGAGCAGGATTCCCAGGTACACTGCGACATGGATTCTTTGTGAGGTATACTTTTCTGAGAACATGCACAATTTTTTGAATGTTTGTACCAACTTATTAATATAGGAAGTCTGGCTGAATTTGAAGAGAGTACCGGAGGTGCCTGACTTGAATCTGCCCCCAGACCTTGGCAAACAATATCATTAAAGGTTTAAAACTATTCACAAGGACTACATCCCCAACTTTAATAGATAGAGCCTTAAAAATTTCATCAAAAATTGCTGATTTCAGATATTCATTTCCTATTTGAAAATTGGTTTCTACTATTTTTTTTGTATTTGTTGATATTTGAGAAGAGGAACCTTTGAACGCTTTCATATGTGTATTCATCAAAGTTCAGCTTTAAATCCCTGCAAATTTTGTTCATTTCTTTTATTTTAATTGTTGATCCTAATTTGTAGGCTTCCCTTATCCATGGCAAGCACCCCGCGGGTGGTTGATTTCCCTAACTTGAGCTTCACTATTAAAGAAATTATTCATATTCTGTTGAATTAAGTTGTTTATTTGGTTTTTATTTATTTGTTTTATAGGGGCTACCAGTGACTGGTAGCCCCCATAAAACCAACTCGACATAAAAGCCACCACTTCTGCGACCTCATCCCCATCCTGGGTGATGACTAAAAATAAATATAAGTAAAACATAAAAAGACTTACTAATTGTTTCCCCTGTGGCCCCCTCAGCCACAGGTGCCACTTTGGCAAACTTCATGAGTGTTGGATGCTCTTCATTAATTTTTATTGGCTGAATTTTTCTTATCTTTCTTGCAACTTGTGTTTCTTCTTGGTTTTCATTTGATAAAGTTTCTGTATTTCTTGCAGTGCTTCTGCTTCTTGATTGTGTTTTATTTTCATATGTTTCCATTTGATTGTTTTCCTCTTCATTGGTGTTGATTTCCTTTTGAATTTCAGTTCCTTCAATTAGTTTGATCTTATTGTTTTCTTTGGCCCCCTGCCTGAACTCCCACAAATTGTAGGCTGTGTTGTTGAACTTCAGACTTGATAAAATTGTTCCCTGTAGATTAAGTAATTTTTCTTTATTTTTTTCATCTATAATATTTCCCAATTTGTTCAGAGCATCTTCTTTTAACTGGATCAGTGGCTGGCCCTTGTCCCCCAGCTTTTCTGTCACTATTTCCCTGATTTTTTTCTATTTCAACAACCTTTTGCAGGTGTGCTTCTAATTTGTTGATCAAGTTATATATTGTTGACATTTTGTTTGAATTCCATCAAAAAACTGGTTTTTATAGTACTATCTTCAATGCAGACATATTTTTTATCATCATTAATAAATTAAAGACAATAAATGTAAATATTGCATTAGAATATTGCAATTAGACGTCAACTCTTGATATTTTGATATTATGTGTATAATTCAATGCATTTTGTTTAATAAAATCCATTGTAAACTTGACATTTTCATTAGAATTTAATGAAATGGACTGTGTTTATATTAGGGCCATTACCGCTTAGTACAAATATTGATACATAGTGAATTTTACAGCCTGTATATTTACCTAAAGGTAATAATTCTGTAAAATTTTAAGTCAGATTTCGTGAGGTAATAATAATGTAATGTGTTATTACATTATTATTACCTCACAAAATCTGACTTAAAAGTTTACAGAATTATTACCTTTAGGTAAATATACAGGCTGTAAAATTCACTATGTATCAATATTTGTACTAAGCGGTAATGGCCCTAATATAAACACAGTCCATTTCATTAAATTCTAATGAAAATGTCAAGTTTACAATGGATTTTATTAAACAAAATGCATTGAATTATACACATAATATCAAAATATCAAGAGTTGACGTCTAATTGCAATATTCTAATGCAATATTTATGTTTATTGTCTTTAATTTATTAATGATGATGAAAAATATGTCTGCTCATAATTTTAAGCTATTCATAAAATATACAACATTTTATTAATTATGGGAAATTCTAATAATGTAAAAAATATATTATTAATTATGAACTGAAAGAACAAAATAAATTTTAATGAGTTGTCACAAAGAAAAGATTTATTTACTAATCAAAGGACAGGAATGGGAGGGAATGGGCGGAATGAACATTGCCTTCATCTGCGCCTATGAAAGGGATAGCATCAGAGATAGTGGTGAGGGAATGGGTGGTTGCTTGGGAGTCAGGGTTGGAAGGCAGGTGGCTTGATGGGGGATTGGGGAGGCAGGGTTTGTTGGCTGGGAAGGGGCAGCAAGAGCGGTTTGCTTCAATTGCTCAAATTCATCTTCTGTCACATATGCGGGCTTGACAAAACAGATGGAGTGGCGTGGGGGAGGCAAGGGTCCTTTCTGGACTTATCACTATCACTTGCATAGAAGATGATGATATCAAATAGGTCCTGGACGGACGCGGAAGGGAAAAGTTCATACCCCTTATCAATTTAGGTGTATAGTTTGTTGTAGGTGGCAGGCTTTAAGCGTCTGAGGACGAAACCAAAATTGTAGAGACATACATCTGCAAGATGCATGTTGGCGTAGTTGATGGGGTAGGCCCAGCAGGTATGCCCAGCAGCCCTGATTTCTTGGGTTGCCCAACCCGCTGCTCCATCTCTGCACTCAGTACAACTGTTTGCACGGGGTTTTGTGTGTCCCACTCCTCCAGCATGGCCTTGAGCTCCTTCTGGTAGGCATACCCATCTGCGGTGTTTGATGTTGCCGAGTAATAATTGACGCCCAATGAGGAAACTGCCAATAAAACTCCAATAAACTGATACAATATTGGGCCGCGCTTGTACACGTCAGACTGGATACGCTTCTCTCCAAAGTCTTGGATACTTGCAGATATCTTAGCATACAACAGGAAGATTATGTCATTACAGGCCCTCATTGCCCTCCCTTTGATAAAATTAATAATAATTGAATTGTAGGGGTCAGTGTCCACCAAAATTGGGCCACTGAGAACTTGATTGGACAAAATTCACGCAGCAACCACAACTCCGTGCATCCAAAAATTCACTGTTCTTTTGTTGGTGAAGATGCTGTGGAGTCCCAACTGGAGACGTACCTGGACAAGGGGCATCCACGGGTCACATTCCATAATGGCCATCATAATAGGATGGGCTATATCACCTTTGGTTGAAGTACGGGCACCAGTCAGGGTCTTCTTGGTAGGGGGGCCACAGTTGGCGTGGGTTTGCAGGGTTGCAGCCACAGTGGACTTTGCAAACCCCATTGCGGCCGCAATTTCCCCGAGGGACATAAGCTTTCCTTGCTTTTCAACCATTTTGAGAACAATCTTTGGAGTGATTAGTTTTCTTCGGCGTCTTGCAGGCTGATTGGCTGGGGGAGGAATGTGTTCATCTTGGGAACTGGTCAATGCCATCTGATTGGCTGTTTTGGGGTTCTGGGCTCTCTGGGTGACCCCATGGCTAAAATGGCTGGTTCCAGATGCCATTGCTGATAAGGGATTCGGGTTGGCAGCTGCCTGTGCATGGTGGGCAAACAGGGCCATGTTGGAAGTTTCAGGAGAAAGAACAGACTCCTGGGTGAGGCTTGCAGAGGGGCCTGCGGGTTGGGAGTGGCCATAGACAGAGGCCTTACCGTTAAGAGACCCTGCGTAGCCCTGCATGATTTTGTCAAGGCCAGGGAATAGCTCATTGACTTGGTTGTTATTGAAAGAAGACATAATAAATTTTTATTAAAATTTAAACTCAAGAAGAGGAATGTATATTTTAGTCAATTTTATTATTATATATGTTAATTTTGTGAATATTATGATCTAAATTTTAGCCGTCCTAAGTTGGAATAGGGTGATTTTTGAGAATGCCTATGATTCCTAAAAGAATTAGCACAAATCCACTCTAGATCCTTTGGCATCCTTTTTGAGACACTTATAAATTATATTTATTTCAAATTCCTTGCAATTATGATTTGAAACTTGGTTCTTGGATTTGACAATTCCACAATTTCAGATTCGTTAATTTTTACATGATGTCTATGATTTGTTTGAAATATAGGAAATCTCAAATTGTACATTAGAACCCCACATTTCTGATTCATGTATCCTGTATTTGTTTGCTGGGTTTTGTCTTTTGTTAGGTTAGTTATCTGCTCAGGAGATTTGAAATTTGCCAATTTAAATAAATCAAAAAAAGTCAAATTAAATGTTTATTTTATTAAATATTTTATTTTTCACTCAGCTGAGTTGCCCAGAAAAGTGATTCAAAATTTGGACCAAGGATTTGACAATCCCGCATTTTTATGTTCAGGTTCTGAATTTACAGTATATACCCGACAGTACCCATCCTAGCCAGCAGCTAAGCCTGAGTTAAACTCTGATTCGTCCAGGGTTAAATATTATATATTAGATGTAAGGGCGCTTTAATAAAATGAAATTCAAACTGATGTATGTTTGGACAATGCAGCAAAAACTGCTGCTATTACCAATTCAATTGCTTTAATAAATCTATAATTTTAATTTTAATCAATGATAAACGCATTACGTCATACTTAGCTATGAAATGCAAGTCTACAAATCAAAACAGAATGATTACTTTTGGGGAGCATGATTTTATTCGGAGTTCAAGACAAAAAACTCAGTGGTTAGGTTTGCTACAGGCCAGCTCTAAGCCGCCACATCCAAAACAGCTTTTAAATAATTAAAAAATAATTCTTTGAAAGGAGGGGCCCAGAGCCAGAAACTGGTTGAAGCAGTCCCAGGAACAATCTAGATTCAATTCAAGCCCCTCATAACAAACGTGACAATATAAATTCTAAAGAAATATTTTTTGAATCGATGCAATTTAATCATGAAGCCCTGGCTGATTTACAACGACATCTTATAAAAAGTAAAGCATAATAGCTTTGAATCATGTAGGATGGGAATCAAGATACATGGCCATGACATCATTGTAGTTGCTACATACTCATCTCTCTCGCAATTGGAAAATGGTACATAAATGGTAGTTGTGCTTACTCATATCTCTCGCAGCCAGCAAAGATACAGAAATCAACATACTTTGTGCGGTGCAGCTAATATATTTAACTACCACCAATCAAATTCATCTGTAAAGCTTTACATCCTTCTGCTGGCATACGGTTATGTTCAATTATTAGATATGTTGCATATCCAATGTGAGTCTGGATTATAGCCTGGAACTTGTGCCTTGAAGCTCTGACAAAATTTACCAAAATATGTTTGTTAATGGGTTTGGCTTCATAGAGAGCTAATTAATATTTCTAAAAGGGCTGCTGCTCACCTTCTGTTGTAGATTAGATTAAATATGAAAGATGATTCAAACATAATGAATAACAACGAGGTGCCAATCTAATTTCCGTTGTGATTGCAATCCCAACAGACTAAGTGGAATTAGTGGATCAATCAGTTTTTGATGTAAAGTGCTTCAGTTATACTGTCATTTGCATAAGAATCAGGTTTTGAGATTGCTAGTGATTGCTAAAACAAAAGGCGTTATGCATTCAATTACACATTGTTAGCACTCATTCCCTTAGTCCCATATATCAAACATATCACTCATTATTGCAAGAAATCAGATGCTAGCCCCTTCCCTATCCCTGTTAATAAATTGAATTATTATTTATGGTGCTGATGCCAATACAGAAGTTTTACAACCGGTTGAGTAAACAAAAATAGTTCAGTCACCCCAAGAACAATTTTTATAGAAATAGGAGCTAATTTCACAGAAAATATGTGCTGATTGGCAAAAATGTCCAGATACAACAAATCTTAAAAACTGAGACAATTTTTTATGATTCAACAGCAACTATCTCCATCACTAAAATGTTGTGACTGAGGTTACTCCCCTGCCCACTAACATATTTCACAATACATAGGGGCACTTGAGGAGCCCCCATAATATAAAAAACGGTATGGATCAATCTGAGGGCAATATCTCCTAATTAGGAGCATTGTCAATTTGATACACTGATCCCTCAATCAAGTTATTTTCAACTTGAACCTTAAGCTGAACCCACCACTGTGCCATTTTATGGTGTATGTGTGGCATCTTGATATAGTATGTAGCCAAACTATTATCTAAATAAAGACCATCTTATTACTATCATTGTCCTTTCTTTTTGGACTGTTGTTCTAATCTAAATACTGAACTATAATTGGTTCAGTTGCAACAGTAGTAGCAGCGGTAGGTTTGACTGACAACCTACCTATAGGAAAATTCTCCCAAGAAAGGACAAAGTGCTGGTGGTATGGCTATAAATCACCAAGAAACCTTCCTCCATACCCTGATGGGGACATACCTGAGGGTTACACTGTATACCAGGACCTGCTAGTGCTCACCAGCGTCTACAACTGACTCTGCCTGCTAAAATGTGACGTTAATGTCACCCCATCTCATTCAGATAAGTCACAACTCATGCTGAACCTACAGCCAAAATCCTTCACAAGTGGAATGGAGGAGGCCAAAATAGTAAGTTGGCTGTACTCCACATAAACCTGCCTCTGTATATGTCAAGTACCTGAGCCCATGTGGGTTGCCACCACATCAGGACACCTAACTGAACCTGCCACAATATGGTTATTAACTGGGCTAGCCAAGAAAACAAAGTAACTTTTGCAGCCTTCAGGAACACCATCAAGTCCTGCTACAGTGAAACCTTTTTGCCCATTGTAGTGGGGACCCCCTTGCTTGCCATTAAGCAACCAGGAAGTGTGGGGCTTCTGTTGATCAGTTCCCAATGTGTGTCCTGGGTCATAGCCAGGGACTGGATGGAAGGAGTTTTCATTCTCTAGTAGAGGGACAATGTATCTCAGAAATATGTATAGGGGTTGAAATAGCCTTTTATTCACTCTCAGAAGGAAGATCCCCTTAGAAACCTTCTGGTATATGGCCCTGGAGTCAGTAAACCAATTGATATATGCCAATACTTGGAGTCCTTCAATAATCTCTTGGACTCCTTGTACTTGGTATTGGGCTCTTGCACCTTAGTTGTGGGCCCCTGATCTTCATCCTAGGCTCCAGCTCCTTTATCTTGGGCCCCAGCACCTTTATTATGGTCTCCAGCTCTCTGTGTAGCTTTAATGACCTTGGTGTTCCACTTGATTGTCGTAACTGTGCTGTTTTAGCAGAGTTACAAGGGGAAAAAGTGTTGGGAAACTAGATAATATTCTTTATGGAGAGATAGGTATTATATAGTGCTAGTGAACCCATGGATAGAAGGAACAGAATCGCCAGTCACACGGTTGGATGGGAAAGGGGGTGGCTTGATCCTGTTAATGAGTCAAGAGCTAAAACAAGCCATCCACCGTGTAGGGTCCTTATCTGTTCATCTTAATGGATTTAGTAATTCAAGTTGACTTTTTGGTTTGGCTTTGGGTAACCAGGTAATTGGATTGTGGGTCATGAGCCTGATTGGTTAGAACCTTGCTGGCGGGTCAAGTCTGCAGTTTTGACACCCCCCCCTGCTGAAAGTCGGCCTCCTCTGGGGGTATGTCATTGGGGAGGTTGTCAGGAGCCCAAGCGCCATACTGGACTAGTTGTTGTTTGGTGGCAGGTAGGGCGGCTTCTTGTTGTTTCTGTCTTGCTTTTCAGGGTTGTAGGCAATCATGGTGTAAGTTTTTGTCTTGTTTGCGTTTCTCAAGCCCTTGCACAAGGTAAGTGTTATTGTTGTTTACCTTTAGGATGATTACTGGCCCTACTTTTTTGGGTTGTAGCTTGCTCTTGTCAACGTTCATGACCCATACTTCATCCCCAACTTAATGTCTGCTGCGGATGGGGACAAACATCTTTTGTATGTGTTCCTCTTCTTTCTCTGCTTGTCTTTTGTTTGCTTCTGCAACATGTGGATCTGAGAGTGGGGGACTTTGCTTGGGATTTCCAGCTTAGGTCCTGTCAATGCTTGAATGATGTTGGGCTGTGTGCTGTATACCAGTTCAAAAGAGCTCTTCCTGGTGGATCTGTTCACTTGGGTTTGACACACAAGTAGCGCAGTCAATAGCTGCTTATGCCAGTCCTCTGGTTTGCTGGCAGTGAACTTGACCAGGGCTTGCACAAGGCTGCCATTTAGTCTCTTAACTCGCCCATTAGCCTGGGGATGATATGGCAATGTTACGGTGTGTTTGACCCCATTCTTTGTGAGGTATATGTTGATGCTCTTGGAGGTTAATTCTTTCCCCCCATCAGTTATCAGGAGTTCTGGCTTACTAAACTTGCTGATTATTTCTTTGCCAATAAACTGTTGTAGGTTGTTGCCAGCATGGGACTTTACTGCTTGGGCTACTGGCCAATGTGTTGCAAAGTCAATAGCAGTGATGATGTACTTCTTATCATTGTGTTTCTCTGGCATGAGACCAAAAATGTCAAGAGCCCATACCTTGAAAGGTAATTGTGTGCGGATGGGAAGTACTGGCTTTGGTGGAGCTTCACTTTTGGTAAACTTTTTGCACACTTCACATTGTTCCAGCACATCTTGGATGTTGCAGTACAAGGTTGGCCACCAGGCTTTATGTTTGAGGAACTTGTAGAGGTTTTGGCTCTTGGTATGGCCAAGGTCTTGATGGTAACACAAAATGGTGTCCACTCTTTGGTGTGTGAGAATGTAGGGGATGGTTGTGCCATCAGACATTTTTCTGTGTAAGGTCCTGTATACATTGGCAAACAGGTGTTCATTCTTGATGACTGTTTCTTTTGTTATGTCGTTTGTGCCAAGAGGGAAGCCTTTGTCCTTTGTTTGCAGCACCAAGAGGGGCCAGTCTGGATCAAGCCCATTTCCACCTCTTGTGGCGCGGATATATAGACAGGAAAGGGTATCTGCCATGGCAAGTTTGGCTCCAGGTTTGTGCTGGATGAGCATATTGAATCTCTCCAAGAGCTTCATCCATTTGGCTTGTCTACAAGATAGATTTGCCTGAGTCTTGAAGTAAATGAGCAACTTGTGATCTGTCAAGGTGGTGAACTCCTCTTGACACTCCAGATAGCAACACCATTTAACCAGTCAGTGTACAATTGCCAGTAGTTCCTTGTTGTGTATTGGATAGCGGCACTCACCGTCTGTCAGCTTGCGTGACTTGTAGGCCACGGGGAGGAAATCACCAGCGTCATTCTTAATTCAAAGTACTCTGCCAATGGATGCGTCAGAGGCGTCTGTTTCCAGTTGGTATTCTCCATCACATTTGGGGTACTGGAGGATGGGCGCCATTGTGAGTTTTTCCTTGAGGCTGCGGAAACAAAGGTCATACTGAGGGGTCCACACAAACTTGGACTTGGCTCCAGTTATGGCGGACAGTGGTGCAGTCAGTAGACCACAATTGGGTATGAAGCGTCACACGTAATTCACCATCCCTAAGAAGGTAAAAAGTTCTGACTTGTCCTTGGGGGGTGGCATCTTGCAGATGGCCTGGATCTTTTGGTCGTCAGGTTTTATACCATCTTTTGAGACTATGTGCCCCAAGAAGGGGAGTTGCTCACAAAAGAACTGGCATTTGGAGGGCTTGGCTAGGAGGTTGTGTTTTGCTAGAGTGACAAAGTCTGCTTCCAGGTCCAAATGATGTTGTTCAACTGACATTCTGTATACAATGATGTTGTCCAATTAGACCAGGGCACACTTGCCAGTGTGAGGGGTAAAGACTTCATTCATGAAGGTTATGAAGGTTGACAGCGCATTAGTCATGCCAAAATTGAGTACTACACATTCATATGAGCCATACTTGGTGAAAAAGGCTGTTTTGGGAATATCTTCTTCTTTGATTCAAATTTGGTTATAGCCAGCTGTGAGGTCAATCTTGGAAAATACTGCGGCGCCACCAAGGGCATCAAAGAGGTTGTCAATGAGTGGTAGTGGGTAACAATTTTTGATAGTGACTTCATTTAGGGCTTAATAATCTGTAACTAGGCGTAGGGTACCATCTTTCTTTGCCACAAAGAACACAGCAGCACCAAAAGACAACTGAGAGGGGCAGATAAGCCCTTTCTCCAGTGCCTCCTTGAGGTAAGCACGCAGGGCGTTTTCCTTGTTAGGAGTGAGGCGGTAGATGGGATGTGCCTTAGGGACCACTCCTTTGAGCTGAATGGAATGTTGGATGTATTTCTTAGGTGGTAACCCAGGTAGAGCTTCTTTGAAGATTTCTGGGTGTTAAGCTACAATTTTGCAATCCTGTGGCGTGGTGGTATCCTGGTGATCCTTGAAATAGATGATCTTGTATTGACAGGAGTCCCAGTCAATCTTCTTGAGGTTCTCCTGCTTGTCCGCGGTCTCAGTGATACATACAAAGACATGGTTGTGCAGGAGTTAATCCACAGAGTCAGGGTAGATCTGGTGATTGACTCCTTCACGTTTGATGGTCAGTACCAAGGTTATCCAGTCCATGTGGGGGTTGTTCTTTTGCAATCAGTTGAGGCCTAGTACAATGTCAAACTTAGGAAAGTTAATGACAGGGCCCTGGATGGTGGAGTGAAGGTTTTCTAGCATAACAGAGAAGGGGGCAGTCTCCCATGTCACGGCTATGTGATGTTCATCAGCTAAAACCACATTATTAATCCGCAAAGGAATAGTGGCTAACTTGAACTTGTCAACAAAGCTACTATTGACCAGTGTTTGATCTGCGCTCGAGTCCAGGAGTGAGGAATTTGTGTAACTGCAAAAGCGGAAAGGATAGGACATCAGTTTATTTGGGTGTCTGGCAATGGTGTATAGTACTGGGTCCTCCGAGGGTACTTGGATCATTGGGCATCAATTCACGTCCTCTGGGCAATACTCATTGTTGGGCGAGTCAGGGGTAGACTGGGGAGAGCTTGGCTTGCTTAATGCTCTCCCTGGGCTTTCCCCATGTCTTGATTGTCTTGAGTAGTTGCCACGTGGAAGTGGGTCCTGTTTGATTGGCCATTATTCCCATTTCCGTGTCAATTTGCGCCAGGGGGTTTGTGGTTGGCGTTGCCATTACTGTTGCCAGGAGGTGGCCTGTTGGAACGCCCACTTGCATGTGAGTCCTTGGGTCTTTCTCTCTTTCCTGTTTGTGCCTTGTGAAGAGAATTAGAGGTTTGTTCTGCCTTCTTGGCTTCACAGTATAGACTTTGCAGGTTGGTTACTTGGTCCAGGTTCACATGTCTCATTACGTGCAACTTAAGAGCACTGTAGTACATGAGGTGTGTGGCTAGGTTGTTGAAGATCATGTCAGCGGGTGCACATAGGCAAAGTTCCTTGTAGGCGCGGGTGAGTTCCTTTACTGTGCCAGTCTAGGTCAGATTATTTACTTGTCAAATGATCATGAGCGCTGTTTCCTTCAGCATAAACCTCGCCAAGAAGTCCTGCTTGAATGTATCCCAGTTCTTCTCAGTGTGTTCTTTGTGCCACTTGTTGCACCAGGTACCAGTGTCATGCGTGAGTTGGATGGAGATCTCTGCAATCCAGAATTTCTGTGGGCATTCCATCTGTGTTAGCTTGCTTTGCGCAGACTGAATCCAGGTGGCAGCGTTGTTGTTGTTGTCCCCTGCAAAAGGTTCCAAGGCGGCGCTTTGAAGTCTCTGGGATACATAAGCTGGCATGGCATTCTCATCAGTTGGTTGCGGCATGAATGCAGGCGCCTGGAAGAAACATTGTGCAGACATGGCGTTGAAGGCGGGTAGCGGGATCACCTTATTCTGGTACAGGACAAAGCCATCAGGTATTGCAGTACCAGGAGTGTACGGGGTCCAGTCAGGCGGGAGGCCAGGCATGATTCTATTGAGTATTTGTTGGCCACGGCGTGTGTGGGCAACAGGCAGAATTTTTCAAGATAAGGTAGGATGGAGAACCTACCTGTGCTACCAATGTCGTAACTGTGCTGTTTTAGCAGAGTTACAAGGGGAAAAAGTGTTTGGAAACTAGATAATATTCTTTATTGAGAGATAGGTATTATATAGTGCTAGTGAACTCATGGATAGAAGGAACAGAATTGCTGATCACACAGTTGGATTGGCAAGGGGGTGGCTTGATCCTGTTAATGAGTCAAGCGCTAAAATGAGCCATCCACCGTGTAGGGTCCTTATCTATTCATCTTAATGGATTTGGTAGTTTGAGTTGACTTCTTGGTTTGGCTTTGGGTAACCGTGTAATTGGATTGCGGGTCACAAACCTGCTTGGTTGGAACCTTGCTGGCAGGTTGAGCCTGCAGTTTTGACATGATCTAGTCCCTGAAAAGCCTCATATTGTAAAGACCCAACAATTGGGGGAGTATTTTAGCAAAGTAAGGTATCAAGTTGGTGCCTTGAAATCCTGTGAGTGCTGCCACAATAGGGTAGACTTTCAACATCTCTCTAAGACCTTGGTGTGTATGTTATATCTTCTGAAATTACTGGTAAAATATGTAAGTACATAGTATATATAGGTTATATAGCTATGGACTGGGTGGAGTGGGGCAACACCAGCGTGGGCCAGGAGTACTGCTCGGAGGAGTTTAGCTGTGCTGGCTCCTTGTAGATGTACTTGTCAGGTGGTTTATTGAACGGCCCATGCTGGTGATTGTATTGGTGGCCCCCAATCCCTAGGCAGGCTGTGAGTACAGCTGAGAAGATTAAATGGTTCATCTTCTGATCCTGGGAAAGGGCAGACAAAGCTTAGTGTCTTTAACTTTCTTGTAGGGTAAAAGTTCTGATTAATTTATGTGATACTATTGAGGGGTAATTTCACTCAATGATAGCACAAACTATCATCAAGTGAATTGGCTTTATTATATACTATCATCCTTGTGGTGGCATGAATAGAGTAAAACACTGGACAGGGAATCCCAAACACTTGGTGTTGTCTGGAATTCCCTTTTGGGAGAGGAATTGGTAGTAGTGTGCAGGCAATGAATTGTGACTTCTAGGCTTGCATTGACTTGGTGTATTATTGGATGCTTTCATGCATCCAATTTTGGATTCTGCAGTTAATGCAGGAATGGATGGTTTGAGCAGCTTATCAGCCCCTCCCAAATTTAGCAAATTCCAAATTTGGGCAGCAGTTCCCCCTCCATTTGGGTTTGGGGAAATTGCCTTTTCTGGTTTCCCCATTTGGAATTTTCCCCATTTGGCGGCCTGGGTGGGGGACTGGTTGGCGGGAGTGGGTGGGTGGGCAAGCCGCCAGGCTCAGCGTGCAGCCAGCGGGTGCCTGGCAGTCGGGCGTGCGGCCCGCGGACGGGGTATAAAACCCATCTGAATTAAAATTCTTGTTTTTAATTTTTGTTTCCTGGCCTTGACTTTTTGTGGCAGTTTCCCCAATAAGGGGGAACTGCTGCAATTTTTTATTTTGTTTATCACGTTTGATTGTGCACAAATTATTGTCCTGAACCAAAGTGTTGTCAGGAATATTCCTGAAACATATTGGTCCCCCTTTTATAGCTCCTTGTTTCAGTCATTGTTTCTCTCAGATATCTGGGTTTCCA
Organism: Entomophthora muscae; assembly: GCA_014839935.2. NCBI lineage: Eukaryota > Fungi > Entomophthoromycota > Entomophthoromycetes > Entomophthorales > Entomophthoraceae > Entomophthora > Entomophthora muscae. The sequence continues at coordinate 24,283 of QTSX02005239.1, read as the reverse complement.
GGCTTGTTGCAATATGCTAATATGTGATGGATTTGATGGACATTAAGTTCAAAGTCAGATCCAGAATGTAATTACACATTAGGCAATTGATCAACTGATTGATTGAGAACTAGTGGATTCCGAAGCATCCTGGATTTCACTCAGATCCTCTTGGCAATTTGGCAATTAGACAATTAGAAGGTTATAAAAAGGGGTAACAAAAAAGGCCTTTGATTCTGGAATTAAAGCTCCTACTTGGCGCTTGAGTCCGGAAACCTAAATGAAAGTGATGTCAATAATATGAATGCCCAATTGATATCTACTTCTGGGTGCAAAATCAATAGCCAATATTTGTATTGTTATTTGATTATTGTATTGATGCCAAGCCTGGTTTATTTTCCAGGTTTAATCCCATCAATTCTACTTCTCCTAATTTCTCACTCTTCTATATATACTTGGTGAATATAATAAATAAAGATAAGTTTTTACCCCCATCTATTTTTCAATCCTACTTTGGGTTTACTACCCTGTTTTTAGATATAGTAATCAAACAAATAACAGGGCTAATTCTTGCTGGCTTTAACCAACAGTCTGCACATACAACAAGGCTTGAACTATCCAGTTTCTTCTGCTTTATAATATAGTAACCCTTTTAACTTATTTAAGCCAATTAAAAACCTGCTTTTCCTACTTCATTCCCTTATTTCTTAGGCTTAAACCCTTCATTTAAAGCCCTTAAAACAGTGATCAAACAAGCTTTGACCTGCAGCTAATAAAACACCCAGACTAAACTGTTTTTCCAGGACGTTTACCCAAATAACTTGCTCTTGACCCTGGTTCAACCCCAGTGCTGTCTTGCCCCAGATAAACACCTGCTCCACGTTTTAAACAATTTGCCATAATTTCTGTCACATTTCTTCTGTGAAAAATTGAGCATTTCCAACTATGTTTACTTAGGGAATTTTAGAATCCTAATTTCTTTTATATCTCTCTGAGTTTCTCTGTGTTTTCCTCAACATTTTAACCATTCAAAATTGCCTGCTGCTTGCTTCTTACCTCACTTTATCATTTCAGCAAAACTCCAGCCTTTGTCCTCAAAGTTTCTCTGTCCTGTTTCTGGCTACTTTGGCTCCTTCTTAATCAATCAATTTCTTATAAATTTACAGTCTATTTTCTGTATATTAAGGCCCAATTTCTACTTTTTTCTTTATATGATATTAATCTTAATCTTATTATCATATCTTTTTGGCAGTTCAATTAATTATTTTAACTACTTCTTTCTTATTATTAGTCCTAATTCCAGCAGTCTAAGTCCAGCATTCCTGCTTCTTCATCCACTTCTGCTGGCCCTTCTTAACCAACTTCCAGTCCTTCAGCTAATTCTTCTCCATGACCTTCTGGTCCTTCAGCTAGTCCTTCCTTATTCATCAACAGTCCTTTCCAGTCTAGCAATAAGCCCTTTCCAGTTAGCAATAAGTCCTTTTCAGGCTATTCAACAGTCCTCTGCATGAACCATCTAGGTTCCAAACTTCACAACAATCTTCCAGTCCCTCAACTAATCTTCACTGTGATCTTACACTATGAGCCATTGTGGTCCTAATGTCAGTCCCTGTTACCAATACCTCAGACTCAGGCAATAATTCTGCAAGGCTAATGGCGTTTGACTGGGCCCTCACAAGTTTCGTCCACTTGGGCCATTCAACCACAGACAATCCTTGTGTCTGTGCAGTTATCTTTACTCACTCAAGTGATTAAGTCCAAGCTTTCAGGCGCAAATTAATCAAATTTACTTCCCAGAGACCTTTTTTTATCAAGTTCTGCAGCTGCTTTCCCAAGCAGCTACCCTGAAAATGACTCTGGCCATTTCCAAGCACCCAATGGTAGCTTAAGAAAATCCTCAAAGCCTCCAGGAAAACACAGATGAGGACACCTTACCAGTCTATTAGGTAAGGTGCTTGCTCACAGACCTCCTGTAAGTGCATAAGGGATTGTGGAGCTAAATCAGCTCCTCTCTTCCCTAGCCAATGTTACCTTCTAGGTAGAAGAGTCATTCCCTACACCTAGTAGCTCTTTGTTACATACTAGGTGGATACCTTATCCTCCTCTAGTAGCTAATGTTACCTACTAGGTTCAGACCTCTCAACCATCACCCTAGAAGCCAATGTTACCTGCTAGGCTGATTCATTCTCTGTCTCTAGTAGTCCTTTGTTACCTACTAGGCAGGCCTTACCTTCCCTAGTAGCTAATGTTACCTAATAGGCCTCTACCTGTCCCAAAACCACTATACTTTGCCAACTTTCAGCATAGAGTCTTTATTGTTGCCAAATCAGCCCTTGCCTGCACAAGAGCTTCAATGTGGACTGTCACACCACAACTGGGCCACCTCCTGTGGACTTATGGCTTCTCTATATGATATATTAATTACATTATTCCATAATAAACTGCATCTTATTCTTATTCTTGTCCTTTCTATTGGACTGTTGTCTTCCCCAATCAAATACTGACTTATATTGGTTTAGTTGTAACACCCTGTAGCAATCATCAAAAAAAGTACAGCGCCCTACAGGCACCCATGTGCAGATATGGGGAGTTTAACCCATTGATGATGAGGGTGAGTAGCATAGTGTTTGTGTCAGTGATAGCTTCTGGTGTAGTAGACAAGTTCTTGTTACCAAACAGTGAGTACTTGGAAATGCTCCCTGTTTGGTTAATGACAAACAAGTTGGTCCTCACTACAATGGGCAAAAGGTTTCACTGTAGAAGGACTTGGCGGCATCCCTGAGGGCCACTCAGGTGAATTTGTGTTTTTGGTTAGCCCAGTTGATAAACCATATTGCAGCAGGTCCAGTTAGGTGTCCTGATGCAGTGGCAACCCACATGGGCTCAGGTACTTGACAGATACAGAGGCAGGTTTCTGTGGAGTACAGCTAACTTACTGTTTTGGCCTCCTCCATTCCACTTGTGAAGGATTTTGACTGTAGGTTCAGCATTAGTTGTGACTTATCTGAATGAGGTGGGGTGACACTACTGTCACATTGTAGCAGGCAGAGTCAGTTGTAGACGCTGGTGAGCACTAACAGGTCTGGTATACAGTGTAACCCTCAGGGATGTCCCCATAAGGGTAGAGAGAAAGGTTTCTTGGTGATTTATAGCCATACCACCAGCACTTTGTCCTTTCTTGGGAGAATTTTCCTATAGGTAGGTTGTCAGTCAAACCTACCGCTGCTACTACTGTTGCAACTGAACCAATTATAGTTCAGTATTTAGATTAGAACAACAGTCCAAAAAGAAAGGACAATGATAGTAATAAGATGGTCTTTATTTAGATAATAGTTTGGCTACATACTATATCAAGATGCCACACATACACCATAAAATGGCACAGTGGTGGGTTCAGCTTAAGGTTCAAGTTGAAAATAACTTGATTGAGGGATCAGTGTATCAAATTGACAATGCTCCTAATTAGGAGATATTGCCCTCAGATTGATCCATACCGTTTTTTATATTATGGGGGCTCCTCAAGTGCCCCTATGTATTGTGAAATATGTTAGTGGGCAGGGGAGTAACCTCAGTCACAACATTTTAGTGATGGAGATAGTTGCTGTTGAATCATAAAAAATTGTCTCAGTTTTTAAGATTTGTTGTATCTGGACATTTTTGCCAATCAGCACATATTTTCTGTGAAATTAGCTCCTATTTCTATAAAAATTGTTCTTGGGGTGACTGAACTATTTTTGTTTACTCAACCGGTTGTAAAACTTCTGTATTGGCATCAGCACCATAAATAATAATTCAATTTATTAACAGGGATAGGGAAGGGGCTAGCATCTGATTTCTTGCAATAATGAGTGATATGTTTGATATATGGGACTAAGGGAATGAGTGCTAACAATGTGTAATTGAATGCATAACGCCTTTTGTTTTAGCAATCACTAGCAATCTCAAAACCTGATTCTTATGCAAATGACAGTATAACTGAAGCACTTTACATCAAAAACTGATTGATCCACTAATTCCACTTAGTCTGTTGGGATTGCAATCACAACGGAAATTAGATTGGCACCTCGTTGTTATTCATTATGTTTGAATCATCTTTCATATTTAATCTAATCTACAACAGAAGGTGAGCAGCAGCCCTTTTAGAAATATTAATTAGCTCTCTATGAAGCCAAACCCATTAACAAACATATTTTGGTAAATTTTGTCAGAGCTTCAAGGCACAAGTTCCAGGCTATAATCCAGACTCACATTGGATATGCAACATATCTAATAATTGAACATAACCGTATGCCAGCAGAAGGATGTAAAGCTTTACAGATGAATTTGATTGGTGGTAGTTAAATATATTAGCTGCACCGCACAAAGTATGTTGATTTCTGTATCTTTGCTGGCTGCGAGAGATATGAGTAAGCACAACTACCATTTATGTACCATTTTCCAATTGCGAGAGAGATGAGTATGTAGCAACTACAATGATGTCATGGCCATGTATCTTGATTCCCATCCTACATGATTCAAAGCTATTATGCTTTACTTTTTATAAGATGTCGTTGTAAATCAGCCAGGGCTTCATGATTAAATTGCATCGATTCAAAAAATATTTCTTTAGAATTTATATTGTCACGTTTGTTATGAGGGGCTTGAATTGAATCTAGATTGTTCCTGGGACTGCTTCAACCAGTTTCTGGCTCTGGGCCCCTCCTTTCAAAGAATTATTTTTTAATTATTTAAAAGCTGTTTTGGATGTGGCGGCTTAGAGCTGGCCTGTAGCAAACCTAACCACTGAGTTTTTTGTCTTGAACTCCGAATAAAATCATGCTCCCCAAAAGTAATCATTCTGTTTTGATTTGTAGACTTGCATTTCATAGCTAAGTATGACGTAATGCGTTTATCATTGATTAAAATTAAAATTATAGATTTATTAAAGCAATTGAATTGGTAATAGCAGCAGTTTTTGCTGCATTGTCCAAACATACATCAGTTTGAATTTCATTTTATTAAAGCGCCCTTACATCTAATATATAATATTTAACCCTGGACGAATCAGAGTTTAACTCAGGCTTAGCTGCTGGCTAGGATGGGTACCATTTAAGGTGACCAATGCAGTTTCAATCGACAACAATGAATACCATCTTCCTCTTCTTCCTTCCTTTGACTTGGACCTTGGCCAAATAAAACAAGACCGTTCAGCCCTTTACGGTGCACAGTACAGTTAATCTATCAAAAGGCATTGCAGGCTTGATTGCTCATGGCAATGAAATCATTGCTACCCTTCTTCATAATGAACCTCCTTATCAGGACATCATATCAGGGCATAAGTACAATGCAGACAAAGTGGATAATCTTGATAGCAGTGAGATATTGTTTGTTTCAAATGATACAGCGTACTCTTTTATATATACGACTGATAAACTAATCGAGCACAAACGCCAGGGAAACTCGTTTAAATCAACAGTTGTTGCCAAAACCAATAAGAAATTCAGCAGCATTTCTGTAGGAAACAACAACAATATCTTTGTGAGTAGTTTTACAGGGAACCACTTGAAGGAGGCTGTCAACTCTACTCTTAGTATATACAGAGACAGAGCCTTTAAAAAGTTGATTGAGTTTGATGGGCGATTAGAAGCAATTACTGTAAGCCACGACAATAAGAAGATCTATGGTATTTTTTACTCTTACAAGACAGACACCCACTACGAACTTATTGAAATCTTGTTGCAGGACAAAGTAAAGGGTTATAAAGTGCTAGCAAGAATCGATGGTAAAGGGAGTGGAGTGGCTGATGTTAAATGTGACAAGCAAGGGAATATTTATGTCCTCTGGAAAGAGTCGTTGAAGTTTACAACTCCAAAGGAAAATCTTACTCCATCATCTCTCCTACATTATACTTGAGACACATGGCTATTTCCAACTCTGCCCCCCAAATTCTTTATCTCGGAGGTTACAATTTTGAATTACCCAAGAAACCAGCTGGAATTGGGAGTGTTCAGCTTTAATATCTTTTTTTATGATAAGAAAATGTGCCTGAAATATATTTTTCTTATTTTGTTTAAATCATACATACTATCTATTTTTGTTACTACCTCCAAGTACTACTTTGACCATATTTCATATATCTTATTAATAATATGCTTTTGAAACAACCCTCATTTTATTAAATATTCAAAATAAACATATTCCCTAACTGCAAGTCTTATGTGGAAAATGTCAAAATATTTCATTCCAGTAGGAGCATTCTTTTAGTGTGAGATAAATCAACAGAATATAAATATATTAAAAACCAGATACAATGAAATAGGCTACATGTATAGCAGTTTTAAACCCTTTTTAATTTAAAATATGCTTTTCTAGGTGTTAGAATTTTCAAACAAGCAATGATGCTAACTATGAATAAGCTCACAGATTAGGATTTCAACAACCAACTCCATAAATTAGCAGTATAAAAATCAATGATGCCAATTATGACCGAGCCCACAGATATGTATTACAGCAGCCAAACACCATAAATTGGTAGTATAAAATACATGTATATTGGAACAGCAGTAGTCTGCTGACCTGAACCATAAATCAGCCAATGATAAAGCCGCTGCAGCGCTTAGTTGATACATGATTTGCTGCCACACCACTTGGAAAAGTTATAGGCACCACCGCGCCAACTGAAAATTATTGCAAGTGCAGCCATACTTTTACATCAAGCACTGAGGTGCTAGGTTTGATTCCCCATAATCTCAAGTTCCTGTATTATATATATTATTAAGCATTGAATCTGAAGTATGTTCAGGATACTAGGAAGTGATCCTGAAGCAACTGAACTGTCCCACGCCATCATCAGCCACATGTTCTGGGTGAAGATGAAAATATTCTGTTGGTTGATGTGCAATAAGGGCCAAAACTAGATTAACAATTACCCAAACTAGGGGTGTGTTAGAATGCCCTAGAAGACATTTCTAGCAGCCAAGGAATTGACCTTTGGGAAGGTATAAGAAGAATTAATTTATTACAATAAAATCATCTTTTAATCTGGTTGACCCTTATCTTAATCCTTGCCGTGTTTGGCTCCTGGGGACAACATACAGGAGGACACGGCGGAAAATTTTTATAACAAAATGTTTGAGGTTTGAAGCTAGCCTTGGGTTAGCCTTCAGGGAAAATTAAGGACACATACCTTATTTTCCTGGAAAACAAGATGAGAAAGTCCTTTTGGCAGAAAGGACAGTAAAAAGCTTGAAGATTATTAAAGCCAACACAAATGTGGATAAATTTGTCTTTATTAGGAGAAATGATTCTACTTAAATAGTAGACAAGGAACGGTGATCACTCATTAGGAAGACAGAGTGGCTGAGAGGGTCACGTTGGGATGAGGTCATACCATGATCATTCACAGACAGGTACAATAATCTGGAATGGGTGGATATTGAACCAGACCCATTTGCGGAAGGCAGGGAATTTCCAAACTCAAAGGCAAAACCAGCCAAATCTTTGCAACTATCAATATTCAAAGGCCAGATCAAAATAGCATTAATAGCGCAATTTCTGACATCTCCCCCCTCAAGATTGGACATAGGGAGTTGATATTTGCGGAGAAATTTGGAGTGAACACGGCAAAAGGACGTCCAGAAGACAGTAGTTTCACGGTATACTCAACACCTTTCTTAAAGGTGACCTCACAGGGCCCAACCCAGAGGAAGTCTAGCTTATGAGCCCTACCACCTGTGCAATTCTGGTAGTAGAGAACCAAGTCACCTATTTGATACTCAGGGAGGGGGGCTCTAGCAGCATTGGATGGGGAGAGCTCCAGGGCCTTAACCTTGTAAGAAGTGGAGTAAGCTGTTGCTTGGATGTCAATGATACAATTGATTAAGTCTTTAACATGGGTCTCAGGATTAGCAGACACATCAACTTCAATCAAGGGGGTCCCAAGATTGAGGGGGTGGCAGCTTCACGCCCATACAGCATGGCAAAAGGGGACTGGCCAGTTACTTGGCGTCTACTAAGCCAATAAGCAAAGAGGGCAGCAGGGAGGAACATATCCTAATTGGCAGCATCAGAGAGCGTGAGCTTCCTCATTATGGATATCAGGGAGGAATTGGCTCGTTTGACAGTCCCATTAGTTGAGGGGTTATATGGTGCGGAGAAAGATTGGTGGCTCCCCATAGTCTCAACAATAGACATGATGAGGCAAGCATTAAAGTTGGTACCATTGTCAGAAAGCAGGACTTGAGAGCAGCAATGTCAACTGAAGATGTATTGCAGCAAGAAAGTAGCCTTGGTTTTTGCAGATATATCTTTTATTGCTCTGGCTTCAACCCACTTGCTAAAATGATCTATGACAACTAAGATAAATTGACACCCCAACCTAGACCAAGGGAAAGGCCCAACAGCATCAATACTCACAGTGTGGAAGGCATGCTTAGGAGGGATGAGTTTGAGCTGGTGTTGGGACAGGCAAGGGCGTTGGAGTTGGCATGAATGATAGGAGGCAAGAACATCAGGGATCAGAAGGTGCATGTTCTCCCAGTAGAAGATCTTACATAACCAGTCATGAGTTTTGGCTGTACCTCCATGCCCAGTGTCAATGTGAGCTTGGAGGATAATGGCTATCCTTATGCTAGGGCAAACGTAGGATAGGTAGGCATTGTTAACCTTCTTGAAGAGCTGCCTGTCTCAAATTACAGTCTACTTTGATAGGGTCTGTAGCGCCAAGCAAATGTCTTCTGGCTCAGTGGTCCAAGAGTCAGGATACCCTATTAATTTGTATAGGCAATTAGCGTCAGCGGGGTGGATAGCTAGAAGGGGCATACTTGACAAGCCATCAGTGTTCTGATGTTGGGCCCCAGGACGGTGCATCACAGTGAAATTGTACCCTTGTAGACGCAGAGCCCAATGCGCTAGTCAACCTTCAGGCTCCTTTAGCTGTTACAGCCATTTGAGGGAGGAGTGATCTGTGACCACCGTAAAGTGGGTCCCATAAATGTAGTGCCTAAACTTTTTTAAAGCATGCAGCACCGCCAGGTATTCCTTCTCAGTGACTCTGTAGTTCTTCTCGTGCTTATTGAGGACCCGTGAAGAGTAGGCTTAAGGTTGATCCATGCCTTCATTGTCAAGCTGGTATGAGATGGCACCCACAGATACTCTGCTTGTTAGTGTACAAGATAAACTCTTTATCATAATCAGGGTAGACTAGGATAGGAGCCTCTTTGAGCTTTGCCTTCAACACTTCAAATGCTTGTTGCTGGCTGTCAGTCCACTCAAAGGGGATGTTGCAGAGCAGTTGGACAAGGGGTTCACTCAGTTCAGCAAAATCAGGTATGAATTATTGGTAGTAGACCATCATACAAAGGAATACTCAAACCTCTTGAAGATTTGTGGGAGATAGCATCTTGTCAATGGTTTCACCTTATTATTCATGGGGCATTTTCAAGTTTGACTACCTCATGGCCTAAGAACTCAAGGCGTTCTTTAAAGAAGGAGCACTTGGAGAGTTTGAGTTTCAAGCCAGCATTGCAAATCTTGAAGAAGAAAGCCTTGAGGTGTTCCAAGTGGTTGGTAAAGGTAGCGCTGAATACAGTGATGTCATCAAGGTACACAAGGACACAAGAGAGCTTTAGGTCTCATAGGATGGAGTCCATACCCTGTTGAAATATAGCAGGGGCATTGCAGAGTCCCTGGGGCATACAAGTGTGTTCAAAAAGGCCTTCTGAGGTGATCAGCACAGCCTTTTCTCTATCTTCAGGAGATAGGTCAACTTGCCAGTATCCAGAGGCTAGATCCATGGCTGAGAAAAACTTGGAACCACCCAACTGTCTGAGAGCATTGTCAATTCTGGGCAAGGGGTATGAGTCTTTCTTAGTGAGGGAGTTCAGGCGGCAATAGCTCATTACAATGTGATGTTCTCCATCCTTCTTCTTGAGGATCAATAACAGGGAAGCCCAAGGACTTTGGGAAGGAGCCAGCAACCCAGCGTCTAGTAGCTGCTTGAGCTCTTTAGACAACTGAGCAGCCTCTACCCTACTACGGCGGTATGGTTTGGCACAAAAGGGGGTGCATCCCCAGCATTAATCTGATGGATGACTCCTTTATCCAGGCCATAGTCTGTAGGTCCAGAGGCAAAGATGTTGCTAAACTGATTGAGCGGGTCCAACACGTCTTTTTGTTGGATGAGAGATAGTTGGGGGAAATCAGCAGTGGTGAATAAGGAGAGAACTTGAGGATTATCTTCAGGTAGGTTGAAATCACTAAAAGTTCCAAAAGGGTAGAGGGATGCCACTTGTTCTGCTCCCAGTATATGACCATGCCCTACAACCTGGCCTTGGGTCACCTGCATGGGCAGGGCAGTCAGGTTGGCAAGCAGTAATTGTATGAGCTCTTTGTTGGTTTGATCTAGAATCCCAGGACACAGGTGGATCTCCTTACGGCTTAGGGAATCAGGTGAGTAGAGTTCCAAGAACAATTTTTCAGGTAGTGCATAGGAAATCTGGGAATCAATCATCACTTGAGAGCCCAGGGGAATGGTGATAGCCACTTGGGCAAGAAGAGGTATCCCTTCTTCCGCAGGGCAGGAAGGAGGAGGGGTGCGCATGTTGGAGGAGTGAGTCCTACACTTGAGAGAGAAGATACCCGTGGGGTACTCAAGCACGCATGTTTTAAGACGTTTTCCTGGGAGGTGTGGATGTTCCTCAAAAATCAAGGGGACCTCATATCCTAAGAGCAAAAGGTATCCATATTGTAAGTTCATAACCCCAGTATACTCTCAGAGGAATTCTGTACCAACCAAGAGGTCATAGCTTTTGTTCTCAAGGACTACAGCAGGGGAAGCAATGAAGAGTTTACCAAACTTCATGTGTAGAGAAGAGTAGGCAAAAATAGCCAGCGTTTGTGCCATGTCAGCTATACCATACAATTGAGTGTAGTTGAGGTCAGGGGCCAGATTAAGTTTCTTCATTAGTTTTGAAGATACTATGTTGACTGGAGAGCCCGTGTCCAAGATGGCCTTGATTTTAACCTTTTGGATTGATACTTCCACGTGGGTTGTATCCTTCCCAAAGGGGGGCAAGACTTCCAACACATCTTGCACAGCATCTAGCTCCTTTTCCCATTTAGCTAACATGCACCATAACACAGGGATCTCCTTATACACAGTCTTCAGTGGGAGAGATACAGTTACATTTTGGAAGAGAGCTTTGGCTAGCTTGGCTGCTTCCTCAGAAGAATCAACCAAGACAGGAGGTCAATGAGCTTGAGCTAGATAAGGGCAAGCCACCATGGCTTTAGCTTCACTTGCAGGTACTCAAGAAGTGGTGGTGGTCTTCCCAGAGAAAAGCTTGTATGGTACAGGGATGGTTTCTGGAACTCCAGGACGGAATAGCCATAACTATCAGAATCTTCACTATCATAGTCTTCAGGATCTGAATCACTGGATAGATTGTGAAATAGATGAAGGATAGTTGGTCCAGAGGAAGAGGGAGTTTCCTCATCAGACAGAGGATCAAGGGGAAATGGGGGAGATTGGTCAGCAGAGAGTGTATCTGTTTCTAAGCTGACCTCTCTTTTCCCGCAAGTTCCTTGGGATCACAACCTTCCACTTGGGGATTAGTGCAAGTGCGCAAGTGGTGCCCAATCTTGCCACAGTTATAGAAGCCTTGCCTCTTAGTCTGCCCACTAGTACCCAGGGTCATTATCTGTGGCATACAAGAGGTAGCTCCAGTGTTACTGGCTTTATTTTCACATACCACTGTACCTCCATGTGTCAAATGAATGTCTTGTACAAGCATCTTAATACTCTTCATGAAAGTGAGCAAATCCTTGTGTGCCTTAAAGTGTAGGCATAGAAGCTGGTTTGCCTTTGAAGCATTTGAACAAGCCGTGTAGGCTTCCTGGGGAGTTAACTGTCAGCTGTTAATTAACTTCTGGCCTTCAATGTAGAAACAATCTGCAAACTCATCTAGGGTTTCCTAAGGCTTAAAGGCAATGTGCATAAATGCATCTTTTTTGGCCTCCAAGATGAGATCTCCCCCAAACTTTCAATAAGGAGATGCTTTATGTCCTCCTAAGTGACAATGGAGGGGAGCTTGGGGACTACTACTTCTTGGCAAGTTGGATGGAGGCAGGTGAGGATATGCTTCTTTTTGAGCTTGTTGGTAGCCCTACATATTGCAGTTTCATAAATAGTCAGAAAAGCAGCAATGATAGAGGTCTTTGGATTGAATATATGTTTAAAGGTCAGTTTATAGTTCAGGTCAATAGACAAGGACAAGGACTGACTGTTTTCACCTGGGTTGAGTACATTAATAGAAGGGTTGCCCTCAAACTTGGATTCAGCAACAGGTTGTCTATCCCAGAGAAGTCAAAGGCTTTCCTCTAGAGGTCCAAGGTAGAGCTTTTCTGCCCACTAATATCTCTAGCAGTGGCAGCAGTAGTCCCAAATTCATCAATCTTGATTTGTTGTACTGTCAGGGTGCCAGCAATCCCATTGAGGCGAGTGGTCAGGGAAGTGGTCTGAGCAACCAAGAGGATAACTTGTCTATTCAGTGTCTTGATAAAGTGGGAGAGGTTTTGTACCTCCCTTTCAAATGTGTCTTGCCTATCAGCTACATCATTTGTTACTTCTGCAAGCTGATCCAGTGCACATGCGCAGTTGTCCCAGGGTTGGCCTTCCAAACCAGGGCAGCAACCATGATTCCATGAGCGGGAGTATTAGGGACTTCACCTTCCTTTTTATCTTCAGATTCAGATGAAAAGTCTTCAGAATTAGAAAGGTGTTGCCTCAAATACTCAATTTCATCTTGCAAAGTAGCCACTTGATCAGTGAGCAAGGCAATGCGTGGGTCAGGCATAGGTTTGACTGGAAGGGGGCTTTGAACAGAAGCTTGACGTCAAGTGGTAGCCTTGAGCTTGGCTATTGCTTCCCATAACTTGGTCTCAAAGTCAGATGGGGCCTCAACAGGAGGAGCAGGAGGAGTCACCTCAATAGACGCTACTCTATCATCCACATAATTTTTGTACTTGATATAGAGTGTTGCCTAGTGCAGCCTTATCCAGACCATATTGATGCTGCAGATGGCGGCCCCAAGTATCAATATGAGCTCCCACCAATTCAAGTTGTAAATTGACATGTTCTCTGATTTAGTTAAGTTCACTAACCAGAGTCTCAAAATTTTGGCAATGATTTATCAGAAAGGCCTCAATTTGCTCACGCCAGGCTGCCTAATGCTCATCCAATTTGCATAGTTGATCCTTGATGTATCCAGGGAATGATGAAGAAAGGTAATTCAGGGAAGAGGTTAAGTACTTCTGAGAGACCAGAAAGTTGTGCTGGTCTTTGGAAATACACACAAAGAGACTGTGGGACCATTATTGATATGCCATATTCTGAGCATGGTTGTTTGAGACAGCGGTGGCTACAGCATTTTAAAGTTGATTCTGGGATCTTAATGCAAGTTGATGGTGAACCAAGGCAGGTTGAATGAACTGGTTGACCAACACGCCAATTTTATCCATGGATTCCATCAACACGGGGGAGACCAAAGTCCAAAAGGAAGGAGTACAGGTCTTTTGGAAGCGTACCCGGAATGGAGACCAGGGATAGTGTGCATTGCCACGGTACCAGAGTGGAGAAGGGAGCGTGCCGCAGCATGAGCTTGCTTGTAATTGAGAGAGAAAGCTGGAAGGGGGCCCACACGGGCCCAGGAGACAGAACCAATACCATAGGATTTGCAAGGGCATTGGTGATGTCTTCTTCTAGAGGGGGACTAGAAACTTTAGGTTGCTCGGACACTTCAGAAACAAAGGGAGAAGGACCAGAGGATGCACATGGGAACAGGGTAACCAAGGGGCTTGCAGCCCCTGTAGTGAGGATCATTTTGTTGTGTTTGGCTCCTGGGGACAACATCCAGGAGGACACAGCTAGAAATTTTTATAAAAAAATATTTTAGGTTTGAAGCTAGCTTTGGGTTAGCCTTCAGGGAAAATTAGGGGCACATACCTTAATTTCCTGGAAAACAAGATGAGAAAGTCCTTTTGGCAGAAAGGACAGTAAAAAGCTTGAAGATTATTAAAGACAAAGCAAATGTGGATAAACTTTTCTTTATTAGGAGAAATGATTCTACTTAAATAGTAGACAAGGAACGGTGATCACTCATTAGGAAGACAGAGTGGCTGAGGGGGTCACGTTGGGATGAGGTCATACCATGATCATTCACAGACAGGTACAATAATCCGGAATGAGTGGATATTGGACCAGATTCATTTGCAGAATGCAAGGAATTTATGAAATTGAAAGCAAACCCAGCCAAATTATTTGCAGCTATCAATATTTGAAGGCCATATTGAAATAGCATTAATGGCGCAATTTCTGACAATCCTTAAGTACTTCTGTGTGATCAGAAGTCATTCCTTGACAATACAAATTTTTCCAACTGATCCTGGCTGTTCTAATACAATAATACTCATATCCTCACATATAACTGTATTCAAGTGAATGCCCTGTGCCCTATAATATCAAATAATTTTGGCGCTGTAATGCAAAAAGTGCAACACTAGGAAAAACATACTTGGCTCAAAAAATACCTTTCTGATCAATTCTTAATAATGTATTTTTATATATATTTTATTAATTCTTTTTATGGCTTGCAGAATTCTTTTTAATAATCAACATAATTTTTAATTTTCAATCTTTACTGTAAATTCAGAACCTGAATGTAAAAATGCAGGATTGTCAAATCCTTGGTCCAAATTTTGAATCCCTTTTGTGGGATGGCCTTTTTTTTAATTAAATTGAATTATTTTTATTTTTATTTGAATATTTGAAAATGCGGGAACTTATAGACACTTTGCAAAGTTCAAGTCTGTCAAAACCGCAGACTCAACCCGCCAGCAAGGTTCCAACCAAGCTGGTTTGTGACCCACAATCCAATTACCCAGTCACTTGAAGCCAGACTAGGAAGTCAACTCAAATTACCAAATCAATCAACATGAACAAATGATTATCCTCTACGGTGGTAACCTCAATTTGGCGCTTGACTCATTAGCAGAATCAAGCCACCCCCTCTTCCATCCAGCCATGTGATCACCAATCATGTTCCTGCTATCCATTGATTCACATTGACTATATAATCACTATCTCACAATAAATATTATTATATATCTTCTAAAATATTTTCCCCTTGTAACTCTGCTAAAACAGCACAGTTATAACATTGGTAGCACAGGTAGGTTCTCCATCCTACCTTATCTTGAAAAATTCCGCCTGTTGCCCGCACACGCCACAGCCAACAAATCCTTGACAGAATCATGTCTGGCCTCCCGCCTAACTGGACTCTGTATACTCCTGGTACCAAGATACCCAATGGTTTTGTCCTCTATTAAAACACAGTGATCCTGCTACCCGCCTTCAACGCCATGTCAGCGCAAGGGTTCTTTTAGGCACCCTCCTCAATGCCGCAATCAGCTGACAAAACCACTATGCCCGCCTATGTAGCACAAAGGCTTTGTAGCGCTGCCTTGGAGCCCTTTGCTGGGGCCAACAACAACAATGCCGCCGCATGGATCCAGTCCTCCCAAAGCAAGCTGGCTCAAATGGAATGTCCACAGCGGTTTTGGATTGCAGAAATTTTCATTTGCATGACCCATGACGCTGGCACCTGGTGCAACAAGTGGCACAAAGAGCACACCAATAAGAACTGGGACACCTTCAAACAGGATATCTTGGCAAGGTTTGTGCTCAAGGAAACAGCGCTCATGATCATACGCCAAGTAAAGAACCTGACTCAGACAGGCACTGTGAAGGAACTCACCTGCGCCTATGAGGAACTCCATCTCCGCGCCCCATCTGACAGGGCCTTTGACACCCCAGCAACACACCTCATGTACTACAACACCCTCAAGTTGCACGTGATGAGACATGTGAACCTGGACCAAGTTACCAACCTGCAAAGCCTGTACTGCAAAGCAGAAAAAGCGGAACAAACATCCAACCCCCCCAACAAGGCACAAACAGGAAAACAAGAGAGACCCAAGGATTCTCACATTCAAGTGGGCGCTCCTTGCAACCACCTCCTGGAGGTAACGGCAACAACAACAACCACAAACCCACGGGTTTGAATGGGAATGGGAATGGGAATAACGGCCAATCAAATTGTACTCATTCTGTGTCACCACCACCCAAAGCAACCAAGATGAGGAAAAAGCCCGGGGAGAGCACTAAGCAAGCCAAGCTCTCCCCACGCAACTCCTGACTTGCACAACAATGAATACCAACCTGAGGACGTGGACCAATGTCCAATGATCCAAGTTCCCTCAGAAGACCTGGTACTGTACACCATTGCCAGACATCCCAATAAATTGATGTCTTATCCTTTCTGCTTTTGCAGTTACACAGGCTCAGCACTATTGGACTCGGGCGCAGATCAAACCTTAGTCAACAGCAGCTTTGTGAACAAATTCAAGCTGGCCACTAATCCTTTGCAGATTAAAAACGTGGTCCTGGCTGATGAACATCACATTGCTGTGACAAAAGAGACTGTCCCTTTCTCTGTCATGCTTGAGAACCCCCACTCCACCATCCAAGTTCCCGTCATTGGCTTCCCTAAGTTTTACATTGTACTGGGACTAGACTTGTTACAGAGAAATAACCCTCACATGGACTGGGCAACCTCAGTGCTGACCATCAAGCGCAAAGGCGTCAACCACCAAATCTATCCAGACTCTGTAGACCAACTCCTACAAGACCAGGTCTTTGTATGCATCACAGAGACTTTGGATGAGAAGGAAAACCTGAAATCAATTGACTGGGACTCCTTTCAGTATGAAATAATACACTTCAAGGACCACCAGGGCACCTCCACGCTGCAAGACTGTGACATTGTGGCTTGTCATCCAGAAATCTTTAAGGAGGCGTTACCTGGGCTACCCCCTGAGAAACACATCCAACACTCTATCCAACTCAAAGGGGCTGTACCCAAAACACGCCCCATTTACAGGCTGACCCCAAACAAGGATGACACATTGCGCGCTATCTCAAGGAGGCAATGGAAAAAGGACTTATCTGCCCCTTGCAGTCTCCCTTTAGGGCTGCTGTATTCTTTGTGGCCAAAAAGGACGGTACCTTACACCTGGTCACGGACTACCACACCTTGAACAAAGTCACCATTAAGAATCACTATCCATTACCACTAATTGACAATCTCTGACGCCTTGAGAGGAGTCTCTGTCTTCTCCAAGATTGATTTGACCTCAGGCTACAACCAGATCTGCATCAAGGAGGAAGACATTCCAAAAACAGCCTTGTGCACTAAGTACAGCTCCTACAAATGAGTGGTACTCAACTTTGGCATGACCAATGCCCCGTCCACAATTTGTAATCTTTATGAACAAAGTGTTTGCGCCACACATAGGCAAACACACCCTTGTGTACTTGGACGATATCATTGTCTACAGCCCCTTGGTGGAAAAGCACCACAAAGACCTAGATAAAGACTTTGCAACCCTGGCCCAACACAAACTGTTGGCCAAGCCCTCCAAATGCCAGTTCTTCCAAGAATAACTACCCTTCTTGGGGCACATGGTCTCCAAAGACGGCATCAAACCCAACAGTCAAAAGATACAAGCTATCTGCAGGATGCCACCTCCCAAGGACAAGTCAGAACTACGCACCTTCTTGGGAATGGTGGCCTATGTACAACACTTCATACCCAACTGTGGCGTCTTGACTGCCCCCTTGTCCGCCATAACAGGCGCCAAGTCCAAGTTTGTATGCACCCCCCAACGTGACCTCTGTTTTAGACATCTCAAGGAAAGCTCACAACTGCACCCATCTTACAATATCCCAAACAAGACAGAGAATACCAGATGGAAACCGACGCTTCCATTGGGGGAGTATTGCAAATTAAAAATAGTGATGGTGACTTCCTGCCTGTAGCCTACAAGTTGCGCAAACTGACAGATAGCAAGTGTTGATACCCTATTCACGACAAGGAACTGCTGGCCATTGTGCACTTCCTAGTCAAATGGTGCTGTTACCTGGAACGGCAGGAAGAAATCACTGCACTAACCAATCATAAGTTGCTCATCTATTTTAAGACACAAGCAAACCTGTCACGCCGCCAAGCACGGTGGATGGAAGTCTTAGAAAGGTTTAACATGCTCATCCAGTATAAGCCTGTGGCCAAACTTGCCATGGCAGACGCCCTGTCCCGTCTGTATGTCTGCGCTTCTAGGGGAGTGAATGGGCTCAACCCAGACTGGTCTCTCCTAGTGCTCTGTACAAAAGATGAAGGGTTCCCTGCAGGCACAACCAATATCACCAAAGAAATGGTCATCAAGAATGAACACCTCTTTGCTGACATATACAGGACTCTTCACAGAAAGATGTCGGATGGCACAACCATTCCCTACATTTCCACACATCAATGAGTCAATACCATTCTTTGCTACCACAGAGATCTCGGACATACTAAGAGCCAAAATCTATATGAATTCCTAAAACATAAAGCCTGGTGGCCAACCCTATCCTGCAATGTCCAGGAAGTGCTAGAGCCGTGTGAGGTCTGCAAAAAGTTTGCCAAAAGCAAAACTCTGCCTAAATCTGTACTCCTCATTCAAACCCAACTACTGTTCAAAGTATGGGCTCTGGACATTGTGGGCCCCATGCCAGGAAAGCACAACAACAAAAAATACATCATCACAGCCATTGACTTCGCGACAAGGTGGCCAGTAGCCCAAGCGGTGAAAACACTCTCAGGTAACAACATCTGACAATTCATTGGCAAAGAAATAATCAGCAGGTTTGGAAAGCCAGAGCTCCTGATAACCAATGGGGGCAAAGAATTGACCTCCAAAAACACCAACATGTACCTAACCAAAAATGGGGTCAAACACACTGTAACAACACCATATCATCCACAGGCCAATGGACGCGTAGAGCGGCTTAATGGTAGCCTCATGCAAGCCTTAGCCAAACTCACTGCCGGGAGACCTGAAGACTGGTATAAGCAGCTACCAACTGCATTACTTGTGTGCCAAACCCAAGTGAACCAATCTACTGGAAAAAGCCCGTTTGAACTGGTATATGGCACACAGCCAAATATCATTCAAGCACTGACAGGACCCAAACTGGAAATTCCGAGTCAAGTCCCCCTTGCTCTTACCCTCAAGTAATAGAGGTCAACAGCAAGCAAGCAGCCAAAGAAAAAAGAGCGCTTATAAAAGACCTTTGTTCCCATCTGCCAGAGACATGAAGTCAGGTACAAAGTCTGGGTCATTAATGTTGACAAAAGCAAGCTACAACCCAAAAAAGTAGGACCAGCAATCATCCTAAAGGTAAACAACAATAACACTTATCTTGTGTAAGGGCTTGGGAAACGCAAACAAGACAAAACCTTACACCACAACTGTCTATGACCTTGCAAAGCAAGACAGAAACAATGAGAAACTGCCCTTCCCGCCAACAAACAACAACTGGTTCAGTATGGCGCCTGGGCTCCTGACAACCTCCCTGACAACCTGCCTCCAGAGGAGGCCAACTTTCAGCCGGGGGGTGTCAAAACCGCAGGCTCAACTCGCCAGCAAGGTTCCAACCAAAGTGGGTTTGTGACCCGCAATCAGATTACCCGGTCACTTGAAGCCAGACTAGGAAGTCAACTTGGATTGCCAAATCCAGCCACATGAACAAATAATGATCCCTCACAGTGGATACCTCAATTTGGCGCTTGACTCATTATAAGGATCAAGCCACCCCCTCTTCCATTCAGCCGTGTGGTCACCAATCAAGTTCCTGCTATCCATTGATTCACAATAGCTATACAATCACTATCTCACAATAAAGATTATTTACTATCCTCTAAATATTTTTCCCCTTGTAACTCTGCTAAAACAGCACAGTTACAACACTTTTAAATAAAAATGATAATTAATAAATATTAAATAGTAAATCAGAGAATATAAAAAAGTCAGACAAGCTAAGCCTTTTATTGATTGGCTATTTTGCAAGACACACAGGGATGAAAAAATCAGCGTGGCCATAGAATTTGGCCACAGTCTCAGCTGGGAGGGTGTGGATCTCAGCCTGCAGCAAATCAAATATGTCCTTGGTCCCAGTTGGTGTCTGTGATGATCCACATGTAAATGTTTTGCAGGCAAGTGAGGATTTGGTTTCAAATAAAGACACTATGCTTAAGATTGTCAATGTGTTATTGGTTGATTGCAGGTAGAGGCCTAGTAGGGAATGATGGCTACTAGGGAAGGTAAGGCCTAGCTAGTAGGGGTAAAGACTACTAGGGTCAGATTTTGTCTTCACCCAGAAGAATATATTGGCTGCTGTGGGCTAGAGGTCTTCACCCAGCAGGGAACTGTGGCTGCTTGGGGTGAAGAATGAGATATCCCAGCAGGGAACTTTGTCTATTTGGGGTGGGGAGTGATCCAGCCTGATGGGTAGTGTTTGCTGCTCAGGCTGGAGAATGTTTAGACCCTGGCGGGTAACACAGGCTACCAGGGTAGAAGTATGTTCCAGCATGGTAGGGGATGCCTACCAGGGCTGTAAGTTTTAGACCCCTGGCAAGTAGCGCAGGCTGCCAGGGAAAGAAAGAGCTCTGAGGGCTCTACATACCCTTATACGCTTACAGGAGGTCTTTGAGCAAGCATCCTATCTAACAGACTGGTAGGGTGCCCTTGTTTATGCCCCTATGGGAGCTTTGGGGGGGGAGCCCAAAGTGAGAAATGGAGTGCATGGATTTGCTCAGAGGTGTCACCAAGGCAGTTTGCTTGGGGAAGCAGCTGCAGAACTTGGTGTGATCAGGCCTCTGGTAAGTAAAGCTGATTACTTTGCGCCTAAAAGCTCAGACATTAATCATCTGGGTGAGTAAAAACAACGGCATAGGCTTTGATGATCTATGGTTGAATGGCCTAAGTGGATTGCCACTTGCAAGGGCCCAGTCAAACGCCAGTTCAATGTAGACTCATTCCTGGGTCTACAGGTTCTGGTAATGGGGACTGAGATAAAGAACCAAGGTGGTTCATGGGATCAGCAGAGAAGACTAGTAAGAGGGACTGTATGATCACAGTGAAAACTAGTTGAGGAACTGTTGGTTCATATTGAAGTTTGGAACCAAAATAGTTCATTTTTCATGTGGAACCAAGGTGGTTCCTAGGGAGGATAAGTTGAAGGGCTCAAAGGTCATTATGCAGGAGTAGCTGGTCATGATAAAGAAGTAGCCAGAGGACTGATAGGCTGTTTAAGGACTGGAAAATAGCTGTTCTGTGAACTAAGATAGACTGATTGCTGGTTAAACTGATGAGATGAGAGATATGGTTGAAGAAAATGCAGAAGGAACAGAAGATGTGAGTAAAGTACTAGAAGATGAATTAGAAGGACTAGCCAGACTGGAAGTAAAAGCTGGAAGGCAATTTTTGTGTCTTTAAAGAAGAAATATTAAGAAAAGAAGCAGTTAAATAAGGATTAATGCTGCCAAAATTTAGTATGGAAAAAGAATTAATTATCATACATACTACAGAAGAAAATAAACAGAAAGAAAAATAAATTATAGGATTTCAACTTTGAATTTATTGGGTTATAATTGAGCCAAAAAGAGCCAAAAGAGGCCAGAAACAGGACAGAGAAACTGTGAAGGCAAAAGAGCAAATTTTGCCAAGAACAACTAGGAGAGGCAAAAGGGCAAGCAGTGAGTGGGTTCAAAGTTACAAAACGTCAAGGAAAACACTAGGAAACACAGAGAAACGCTTTAAAATCAAGGGTTTGAAATTTTCTTAAGTAAAACACATGCAAAAGCGCTTGAGATTTGCCAGAGAAATGTGACAGGAATCACAGCAAACCCGTTCAAAACACAGAGCAGTTGTTTACCTGGAGCAAGACAGCCTTGGGTTCAAACCATAGTCAAGGGCAAGTCATCCAGGGAAAGTTTTTGGCAAATCAGTTGAATCAAGGTGTATGATTGACTGCAAGCCGGAGTCTATTCAATCAGTGTTTTAAGGGCTTTAACTCTTAAGTTAAAGCCTAAAAATGAGGAGCAGAAGCAGAAAATCCAGAGCTTTTATTGGCTGAAGTAAGTTGTAAATCTTAATATATTTTAGAGAGAGAAAAACTGGATAGTTTAAGCTTTTGAAAACCAGAGTTCTAAGAGAGGTTTTTGGTCTGAAACAAGGGGCTATAAAAGGGGGAGCTATCTGAGACTCTTCAGGGACTGGATCAAGAGGATTACAAAGGCCACAAGGACTACAGAAGAAGCTGTTGACCAAGCTAAAGGTGCAGAAGCCCAAGATAAAGCAGCCAGAGCTAGAAAGAAGAAGCCAGAGCTGGAGCAGACCGCAGGAGCCTAAGACAAAGGTGCAGGAGCCCAAGACCAAGTACAAGGAGTCCAAGAGATTGTTAGAGGACTCCCAGTATTGGCAAAACCATATTGTTTTGCTTACCCAGGCATTATATCGGAAGGTGTCTAAGAGAATCTTCCTTCTGACTGTGAATAAAGGCCTGTTACAACCCCTGCCTAAATTTCCAGTAATTAGAGTACAAGCCCAATGAGTGAACTGCACCATATCTTTTACCCTAGTCAAGGGAAAGAGGATACCTATTGTCAGAGTTGTAGGAAATTTGCCACTAGTAAGTCTTCCCAGGAAGAGTGGTAGAGATTGAATAGGCATCTTGAGATGACATATAGGAGAAGGGAATTTATAGGGAATGAATTTACCAGGTTGTTACAAGAGTGGGGCAGACCCACAGAGGGGTTGGCGCCCGCTGAAGTATAGGTGCATGGTGGGGATGCCCGCCTAGTGATTGGAAAGGTGCTGGAAGATTTTGCAGTTATGCAGGCCAAGACAAGCTTCTGATCAATCACTTGCCACTGTTAGGAAATGACAACTCCTCCAAGCTGGTCCCTAGCTATGACCCAGGACACACTTTGGGGACTGGTGACCAGCAACCCCACAGTGTCCCACGCTTGACAACTTGCTTGAGCCACCCAAAAACTTCCTCAATGGGATTTAGGAAGGGTAAATAGGCAGGGAGGAAGAGAAGGCACATTTTTGCTGTGGAAAATTGCTGGGGGCCCACTGCAATGCTAGTGTCAATCATTGGGAAACCCAGGAGAATATCTGCCACCTTATGGAGACCAACATTGTCCAGAACAACTACATTGGTATAGCCCAGGCTTGTGCACCTCAGGTGCTACTGGACCAATTGGAGAAACTATAGGAAGGTCCAGCTAATGTGAGATCCCAATGTCATTTGGTACAGCTCAACCCCCTTTGGACAAAGGAGAGCCACCATCAAGTAGGCTGTGGCGCAGACTGCAGCATGCCGAGCCATCTCATCATTGGAGTCTTTGGGGACATAACCATATGCATTGCGCTTAGGCGAGGCAAATGCCAATTTGTCAATATAGTAAAATTTGACTGTCCCCTTGGCTTTGAAGGCAGTGTACACCTCTGTGTATTTTTTACGGGTCTTGACATTAGCTGGGCTGTTTCTGTTGTAGGGAGATACCCTAAGCTTTTTCCAGGAAAAGCACATTCCCTTGACCAGATGGTAGTAAAACGAAATTGAGGCATAAGCCCCAAAAGTATATTTAACCATTGACTGTATATTTGCCAGTTCAAGATGACAATCTTGAGTTATCCACTGGTGGATTGGCCATTTGTGCTCCTTGGTGAGCATGGTTGACACACACAAGGATTTCTCTGCGGCAAGGACTCAGACAGTATTGATGAAGGTGTTAAATACCTTGCTGGTGTACTTGGAATCCACCCCAACAAGAGCCGCAGCCTGACTTTTAATCACCAGACTCCTGCATTAGCTTGAGCAGCTTGATGCGTTTGATATCTGGGAGGTGCTTCTGGGAGGGCTTAGTGGGAGTAGTTAAATTGGGATCCTGCTCAGGGACTGGCTTGAAAGGCATAGTCACCTTGGTATAGAAGGTAGCAAACTTCTTTAATATCAGCTATCCCTCATCAGTTCTGTAGAACTCAGGCTCCTTGTCTTCTTCCTGGTTGCCATCACTGATGTAGGGCTCAAAGCTAGTGTCAATTACAGGCTTCACTTTCTCCAGCATGGCTGACAAGACCAACTCTTGGCGGTAAACAACGTCAAACACATAAAAATTAAGTTCTATCTCATTGTTTCTAACTGTTTTGATAGTGGTGACCTTGATGGGCTTCCAGGTCAGCTTGGGGACCCTAGGGTTGATGCTCTGCACCCTAGCAGCTTGTGCTCCTTGAACTGGCTGTGTCAGTGCAGCGTCACTATCAAACTCTCCTCTCTCATCTCCTTCCTGAGTAGGCAATTGGGTTGCACTAACTCTGT
>QTSX02005238.1:77504-100250 GCA_014839935.2 Entomophthora muscae | reverse complement strand
GGTATCCCAATCAAAGTAGGGGTAGTTGCAAGGGCTTGTTGCCAGGAGTCAAGGTACTCAGAGATGGAACCAGTTTGCTTGATTGCTAGAAGAGATGTTCCCACAACAATGGGAGAGAAGGTTTCACTGTAACAGGATTTGGCGGCGTCTCAAAATGCTGCCCAGGTAACGTCAAGTTCCTGGCTGGCCCAGTTGGTGAACCATACAGCGGCAGGCCCTGTGAGGCGCCCAGACACAGTGGCAACCCACATGGGTTCAGGAACCTGGCAGATGCAAAGGCAGGTTCCAGTAGACTGGAGCTAACTGACAATGTTGGCCCCCTTGACGCCACCCACAAAGGATTCTAGTTGAAGGTTGAGCATGTGCTGGGACAGGTCTGACTGGGGCAGGGTGACGCTGGCGTCACGCTGCCCAAGGCAGAGCCAATTGTACACACTGGTGAGAACTAACTGGTCTTGATATATGACGTACCCGTTGGGGATGTCCCCCTTGGGGATTGGCAGGAAGGTCTCTTGTTGGGGAGTAGCCATACGGCCTGTACTCCGTCCTTTCTTGGGGGAATTTGTTTTTAGATAGGTTGATAACCTACTGCTGCTACCACTGTTGCAACTGAATCAATGAGAGTTCAGTACTTAGAATTGGGGAAGACAACAGTCCAATAGAAAGGACAGAATAATAAGAATAAGGTATCATTTATTGTAGAATATTGTGATTAATATACTATATGGGGAAAGCCACAAGGCCACAAGGGGGTGGAATAGTGGGAAGTTCCATGTAAGGTTCAAAGCCAAGGAATAACTTGTGCGGGGATCAGCAGGTCAAATTGGTAGCGCTCCTAATTAGGATGAAGTACCCGCAATTTGATATTGCCATCAGATTAACCCATAACGTTAGATATGTCAAGGGGCGGCTCATTGAGCACCCCTGTGTATTGTAAGATACGTTAGCAGGCAAGTCTGGAAACTTGGTTGCAACAAAAGCTACGGTCCAGAGCTCCCAACAAGCCTCACCTAGTAACAACCCCATCCCTAGACCAATGGTGTGCCAAAGCCCAATAAATTGAACACAAGCAAATTGAAGGAGGGAAAAAACACCTCAAAGCCAGGTACGCTGTAGGCAACCCCATCTACACCCTCAACCCCAATTCTGCCAAGTTGAAACCTAACTACCTAAGGTCCTTTAAGATAGCCGCTGTCTATGACTATCATACCTATCAACTCAAAGATGACCAAGGGAATACCAAGAAGCTTCACTATTATTGCTTGCGCCCCTGCCACACTATCCCCACACAAAGGCTGTTTGTGAGGACCTTCTCAGACCTTCCACAGACTCTGGTCTTGGTGTCTGACAACAAGCAGGGGGCAAGGGGGGTGTTGCAATTGAGTTTCCAGACTTGCCTGCTAACATATCTTACAACACACAGGGGACGCTTGATGAGTTGCTCCTTGACATATCTAACAAGATGGATTAATATGATGGCAATATCAAATGGCGGGAACTTCATCCTAATTAGGAGTGTTGCCAATTTGACCTGCTGATCCCCGCACAAGTTATTCCTTGGCTTTGAACCTTGCATGGAATCTCCCACTATTCAACCCCCTTGTGGCTTTCCCCATATGGTATATTAATAACAATATTCTAAAATAATCAATACCTTATTCTTATTATCCTGTCCTTTCTATTGAACTGTTGTCTTCCCCAATTCCAAATACCAAATCCTCATTGGTTCAGTTGCAACAATACTGCCAAAAGATATGATATAAAGATTAATTAATTATCATATAAAAGGTAAAGAAAAAGAAGAAATAAGTTACAGTGTTTAAACTGTAGATTTATTGGAAGCTGATTGAGTAGAATGGTGCCGGAATAATAGACCAGTTAACGCTTTGGTGCATGAAGAGTTGCCAATTTGAGCAGTTTGAGCTGTGAAAATTATTTTCCTAGTTGGATCCCAGTGGAACTTCAGAAATGGTCTATTTCTGCGCTCTGCATTCATTGGTTGAGTTCTGGAAGGTTTCCTGATGAATATGATTGGTTGGAAGCCAAAAGCTTAAAGCATAAGCAAGAAAACAGTGAATTAATACTTTAATCTTTTGAAAAAGTAAGTATGCAAGCTTAAGTTATTATAGGAAAAAGTGAGCAGCATTGGTTTAAGCTTTTGAAGAAAGCCCACTTGAAGGCAGAACAGTTGGGAAAAGAACGCTATAAGAAGGAAGCTAGCTAGAAAGTTACAGGGTCTTTCCAGGTCTTTTACGGGGTCCTTTCTGGGTCTTTTAAGTTTCTGCCAAGAGGTTTTTGGAAGCCTTTTGATCACCAGCAGGAGCTTGGTTGGTCTGATACAAGTGGAATACCAAGGCTACTAGAGCTATACAGAGAGCTGAAGTCCAAGATAAAGGATCAGGAGCCCAATATTAAGCAGCTGGATCCTAAGCGCAGCGCAGAAGTCTCATTCTAAGGTGCCAGAGTCCAAGTTTAAGAAGCAGGAGTCCAAGGTTAAGGAGCAGAAGTCCAAGACTGAGGTGCAGTAGTCCAAGAACAAGTACAAGGAGTCCAAGATATTGTTGGAGGACTCCAAGTATTGTCAAATTTATATTTTTTCTCTGACCCCCTGGGCCATATACCAGAAGGTTTCTAAAGGGATCTTCCTTCTGAGAGTGAATAAAAGCCCATTTTGACCCCTATACATATTTATGAGATACATTTTCCTTTACTAGAGAATGACAACCCCTTACAGCTGGTCCCTGGCTATGACCCAGGACACACTTTGGGGACTGGTAGACAGGAACCCCACAACTCTCTAACCTACACTTGCAACCTTACTACAGTCACATTAGGCTGTGGTTTCACAAAGAGGTTGAATTGTGATGAATTTCATAGGTTTAAATTTAAAACAATAGGATTGGCCTTGGAGAGATTTTACAGTGTAGTAATGGATTACCCAGTAATTGATTTGGCTGTACTAATTAAGGGCCAAAATTAATAATCTGAACAATTCAGATTATGAGACTAGGTGTCTCAAACCGTCTAATTAACCATGGAGGTTAATTGATACCCAGGAATTAATTAAGCTTTACTAATTGAGGGCTGTAATAAATAGTCTGAACAGTTCAGATTATGAGACTAGGTGTCTCAAACTGATTGATTAAATGGGAAGGTTATTCAATATATATACCTTGGAATATGATTAATGGGGATTTAATCATAGGGTCAAAATGGACTTGACTGTGTCAAGTAAAGACTTGTTGTCTTTAAACGGATTATTTAACTGGAAAGGTTAATTAATATATGCTGGGAATATAAATAATGAGGATTTAATTATATTTTTGTTAATTGCCTTGACTGTGTCAAGAAGTTTGGTTAAGATTAGCCAAGAGTAAACCCCTAAATTGTGGTTTTAAAGCGCTGTTTTGGCAAATTAATTAGGTTAGAAGCGCTGTGGCGCCGCCTAATTGATTTGTAAAGCGCCAAGGCACCACCCAGTGAATGTTTCAGGCGCTGGGGCGCCGCCTGGTTCAAGTTTTGAAGCGTTTTAATGGGTTTTTGCATTAAAAACCCATTAAATGCAAAAATAACTAAATATAGACAATGGGGTCTATAAATTCAGGATTTATCATCTGGTTCCCAGTTAGAAAAAGGATAGCTTGGATCAGGAATACATATATTTTACAGGGTTTTGACACCAGAAGTCTGGAATGCTTTAAGCCAAAGCAATAAATTTCCACGGAAGGAATCATGAGATTCTGGAATGTATTATGGCACATTCTTATAGGTTAATAGTGTGAAGATCTTTACCAAAAAGATCTGGATTAGATGTTGCCATTATATCATAAACCACATGATAGGAATCCAGGTGTGATTCTGGAACCAGAGGGGTTTTCAGCCAAATGTACCCCAATTGGTATATAATGGAAACATAATAATAATTATTAAAAAATGATACTTATGTGTGACAATGGTTGCTTTCCCCTTAATCTTTTTATGCTTTGTGTTTTTGGCTTTTAACTGAATTAAGACTACCATGGAATGAAAGAGATGATCTGCAGCTAAGATTATGGGAAGCAAAAAACAAAGAGGAATCACCAGATGATGTCAAGTTTAACACCAAGATTGCTTGCCCAGAACCCAAGCTCATTGAAGCTTACATAAAGGATTGCCCATCAAACTGTAAAAGAGCTAGATCAGGATAATAAAAAAGCAAGCATGAATTTCCTGGATCCATCACAACACTTTTGTGGACCAGTAGTCATGTGGTTAATACTGATCCTGGCCTTGAAAACCCCTTATATGATCTCCACCAAAAGATTAGTGTTGCAACATCTTTGATTACTCCCTCTCGGGGAATTAACACCCCAAGTAAATTGCCAAATGGGTCACAAAATGACCCACTGACTAACCAGTAAATTGGTGACACTACTATCAGTCAATAATCTATTACAAGGATCAAATAATCCAGATCCTAAATGGAACACAACTTGAATAAGCCTTGTGACCTAAGAGGAACATTATTCAGATAAGCCCCATGACCTCCAGGACGTACATGGACAGTATGTGGCTTGCCGTGATACTATATATTATCTATATTTATATCCAATAAAATATCATTCTCTTCTTAATCTTCCCCCTTTTCCGTTTATTATACTTCCCAGAAGTATAAACTTGACAGTGGTAGCACAGGTAGGTTATCCAACCCTACCCAACTCAAAGGAAAAATTCCTCCTAAGAAAAGGACCCAAGCAATGGTACTCCCTAGCGGCTGGAGAGACTACAAAGAAGAACAAGATGTTCCTGCAGGCTTTGTTATCTACAACAATGTCCTTGTACCCGTTGAACAATACAACACTCTCAAAGCCTGCAGACTGTTATCCACAGCGCCAACTACAACAGCACCACAGCAGCCTGAAATATCTAATATTATATTCCAACACCTGTGTACAGCCAAAATTGGAGCTTTTCAGGACTACGTTGGGAAAATGCCTCCCTCTGGATCAACAGTACACAAATCAAGTTCAAGCAAGTGGACTACCCCCAAAGACTCTGGGTCAGTGAGATTGCCCTTTGCGTCACAGGAACCACATCAAATTTTGTAAGAAAGTGGCTAGCCCAACACCCCAACCAGAAGAAGAACTGGGAGTTATTCAAACCTGCATTCCTCAAAAAGTTCTCAATGAAGGACTCTGACGTTGTGATCATGACTGAACTCAGAACGTTCAAAATGACAGGAACAATTTAGAAGTACATTGCTGTGTGTGAAGACCTACATGACTGCGCGCCCAACACCATCAACTTTGATGAGCCCAGACCATGGTTGGACTTCTAAAATGGTCTCCCCATGCACATTAGACGTCAGTTTGACATGACCCGCTGTAAGAACCTAGAAGATGTATTCTTGAAAGGAAAGCATGAAGCTCAAAAATCTGACAACTTACATGCAATAAAAAAGCGCAAGGAGAGCCCTACAGCCAAGAAAGATCCTCAACCAAACAAACAAAATAATTGAGCCAACAACACCCATCCTTGAACTGGAAATTGTACTGCACAAGCCAACCAGGCAAGTACCAAAGATATTAACAAGGATGGAAAAGCTCAGGGGAGTGCTTAGGCAAGCCGCCCTCCCCCAACCTACAAGACTTGTACAGGGACTAAGATGTGGATTCAATCACCATGATCCAAGTACCCTCCAGCAATCCTCTACTATTTGCCACCCAAACTGGAAATAAACTCCTCACACATCCTTTCCGCTTTTGAAGATATCAGGGCACCACACTATTTGACACTGAAGCAGACCAGTCTCTTGTAAACAAGAAATTTACTGGCCTCATGAGACTAACTACAGGACAAAGCAGTATCAAGAGAGTTATTATGGCAGACAACAGAAGCACACCAGTCAACAGAGAAGCAAAACATTTCTGTGCCCAAATCAGAGACGTGCAAACTACACTAAGTGGCCCAATCATACCAATCCCCAAGTATGATGTTATACTTGGCCTGGACTGGATGAAAAATCCAACCCTCATATTGACTAGGATAGTGCTACCCTCACCATACAACAAGGAGAGGTATATCACCATGTTTACCCAACCCATCTTGATACGCTTATGAGGGACCATGTATTTGTAAAAATCATGGAAACAGAAGAGGAAACCAACCCTAGCAAAATCAATTGGCGCTCCTGTACATACAAGGTCACCCACTTTAAGAATAAAGAGACTTGACATGAAAAGAACCCCATCTCTGACCAGCTAGTTAATGAATTCCCCACTGTTTTCCAAGAAACACTGCCAGTTTTACCACCAGACTGCAGCATACAACATGAGATTGACTTAAAAGGGAGTGTACCTAAAGCACAACCAATCTACCACCTCACACCACAAGAAGACAACTCCCTAAAAGCTTACTTTTACAAAGCACTCAAAAAAGGCCCTATTAGACCCTCAAACTCACCCTTTGGTGCTGCTATCTTCTTTGTGGCAAAGAAAGATGGAGGACTCCGCCTAGTCACAGACTACAGGGCTCTTAACAAGATCACAATAAAGAGCAGGTATCCCCTACCCCTAATTGATGGCATTTTTGATGCCCTGGGGGGTCCCAGTTCTACACAAAAATCAATTTAACAGCAGGATATCCCCAAATCCTTTTTTAAACCAGGGGACATCCCCAAAAAGCATTTGAACTAAGTTTAGCATGTTTGAATGTGTTGTCCTCAACTTTGGCATGACTAATTCCCCAAGTATCTTGTGACCTTTATGAATGAAGTATTTAAATATCACATTGAAAAGAGGGCTATTGTCTAACTTGACAACATAATCATATGGCCCTATTAAGGAACAACATTGGAAAGATGTCTGTGCAGTTCTCTGTACCCTGGAAGAAAACTAATTAATTGCCAAACTGTCCAAATGTGAGTTCTTCTTGACTGAACTTTTATTCCTTGACCATATCATCAGTAAGGACGGCATTAAACTAGATCCAGATAAGATACACACTATAACAGAGATGCCAGCCCCAAGGAACAAGAGCAAACTCTGCACTTTCCTTGGAATGGTAGCCTATGTACGCAGGTTCATCCCTGACTGGGGTGCCCTAACAGCTCCCTTGTCAGTCATCACTGGGAAAACAACCAAATTTGTCTGGACACCCTTACAAGATCAACATTTTTGGCAATTAAAAGAGTGCATGGTCACTGCCCCTATCTTACAGTACCCAAGCCATGAAGGAGTATATGAAAAAGAAAATGATGCCTCTGATTACGCAATAGGAGTAGTACTCCAAATTCAAACTTCATAAAAGGACTTCTTTCCTGTAGCATATGAATCAAGAAAGCTGTCTGATGGTGAACAAAGATATCTGATACATGACAAAAAGCTGGCAGCTATTGTCCACTATCTAATGAAGTGGCAATGTTACCTGGAAGAAACACAGATATTCAAAGTATTAACCAGCCATAAGTCATTGGTGTTCTTCAAAACTCAACAAGCCTCTATCTAGAAGACAAACTGAATGGATGGGCCTTATACAAAGGTACCCCATGATAATCAAATATAAACCAGGCAAAGAAATGCTTACTGAAGATGCCCTATCAAGGCTATACTGTAAACATCTTTTATGCACTGATGGAGATCCCAATAAGCCCATGTTAATAATGGGGAATCTCCAAGGAGGGTTCCCACCTGGTACTTAAATGGGTGTATAAGAGAAAGCCCTCAAGAACAAACATATGTTCAAAAACGTATATAATACTCTACACCACATACTTCCAAGTAATGATACTGTACCTTACAACCTGTCAACACAAAAGATTAACACCATCTGTTGTAAATTGCGCCATTAATGCTATTTTTGATATGGCCTTCAAATAGTGATATGTGCAAAGATTTGGTCAGATTTGCCTTCAATTTTTGAAATTCCTCCCCTTCTGTAAATGGGTCTGTTTCAATGTCTACCCATTCCAGAATACCATACACTACCTAGTCTGATCCTGGTATGACCTCATCTCAATATGACCCCTTCTGCCACTCTGTCTACCTAATGAGTGATCATTGACCCTTGTCTACTATTTAAGTAGAATCATTTCTTTTAATAAAGACAAGTTTACCCAAATTTGTGTTGGCATTTATAATCTTCAAGCTTTTTTCTTTCCTTTTTGCCAAAAGGAGTTCCTCATCTTGTACTCAAGGAAATTAAGGTATGCGCCCTTAATTTTGCCCTGAAGAGCTAACCCAAGGATAGCTTCAAACCTCAAATCTTTCATTATAAAGATTTCCTGCCGTGTCCTCCTGGATGTTGTCCCCAGGAGCCAAACACAACAAAATAATGCTCACTAAAGAGGCTGCAAGCCCCTCAGTTACCCCATTTCCATGTGTATTCTCTGTCCTTTCTCCCTTTGTTTCTGAAGTAACCAAACAACCTAAAGCTTCTATTCTTCCTCTAGAAGAAGACATCACTGATGCCCCCTCAACTCCCATGGTGCTGGTGTTGTCTCTCAGGCCTTCTTGGGCCCACCTACTAGCTTTCTCTCTCAACTACAAGCAAGTTTGTGCTGCTGCCCACTTTCTCCTCCACTCAGGCACTGTGGTAAAGTACACTATTCCTGGTATCTGTCCCAGGTACGCTTCCAAAGACCTGTACTCCTTCCTCCTGGACTTTGGTCTACCCCTGCGTTGATGGAGTCTATGGATACTATTGGCGTGTTAGTTAACCAGTTTATCAAACCCGCCCTGGTTCACCATCAACTTGCATTATTATCCCAGAACCAGCTTCTAAATGCTGTAGCCACCGCTGTCTCAAACAACCATGCCCAAAATATGACATATCAAGAATGGTACCATAGCCTCTTTGCGTGTATTTTGGATAACCAGTGTGACTCACTGGCCTCCCAGAAATACCTAACCTCATCACTAAATTCCCTTTGCTCTTTGCTCCCTGGGTATATCAAGGATCAACTGTGCAAATTAGATGAGCATCAAACAACATGGCGTGGTCAAATTGAGGCCGCTCTTCTAAAACATTGTCAGGATTTTTAGACTCTGGTCACTGAACTCAAACAATTTTGGGAGCATATTAATTCTCAGCTCAAGCTGGTTAGACTCATGTTGATACCTGAGGCCTCCACCTATAACACCAATACAGACTGGATAAGGCTGCATTGGGCAACACTCTGTATTAAGTACAAAATTATGTGGATTATAGAGTAGCTTCCATTGAAGTGACTCCTCCTGATCCTCCTGTTGAGGTCCTGTCTGACTTTGAAGCCCAGGTATGGGAAGCCATAGCTGAACTCAAAGCCACTACTTGACGTCAAGCCTCTTTTACAAAACCTCCTCCAGTAGAACCTATGCCTTATCCTCATGTTGCCTTGCTCACCAACCAAGTAGCTACCTTGCAAGGAGAAATTGAGTATTTGAGACAACACCTCTCCAATCCTGATAATTTTTCCTGAGTCTGAAGGTGAAGAGGAAACTGAAGTTGCTAATACTCCTGCTCAGGGCAATCAAGTTGCTGCCATTGTTTGGAAGGCCAACCCCAGGTCAACTGCACCCTTGCCTTGGATCAGCTACCAGAAGTAACAAATGATGTTGCTAATAGGCAGGACACACTGGAACAAGAGGTACAAAACCTCTCTTTCTTGACCAAGACAATGAATGGACAGGTTATCCCTTTGGTTGCTCGGATTAAATCCCTGACCACTCACCTCAATGGGATTGCCGGCACCGTATCAGTGCAACAGATTAAGATTGATGAATTTGGAGCTGCTGCTGCTACCACTAGAGATATCAGTGGGCAAAAGAGACCTACCGTGGATACCCTAGAGGAGAGTCTTCAACTTCTCTGGGCTAGACAACCTTCTGCAGAATCTGAGTTTGAGGGCAACCCCCACATTAACGTCCTTAACCCAGGTGACAACAGCCAATCCACCTCATTGTCCATGACCTTAATTATAAGCCTTCATTCAAACAGATATTTGGCCCTAAAACCTCTACCATTGCTGCCTTCCTTACAATTTATGAGACTGCAATACATAGGGCCACCAGTGAACTTAGGAAAAGGCACATTCTTACCTGCCTTCATCCCATGTGCCAAGAAGTTGTGGTCCCCAAACTCCCTTTGATTGTCACTTGGGAGGATATGAAGCGCCTCTTAATTGAGGAATTTGGAGGAGATCTCATCTTGGAAGTTAAGAAGGATGTGTTCATTAAAATTACCTTTAAGCCCAAGAAGACCATGGCTTAATTTGCTGATTTTTTCTACATTAAAAGACAACAATTGATCACCAGTCAACAGTTAACTCCCCGGGAAGCTTACACAGCTTGTTCAAACACTTTATAGGTGAACCAACTCCTATGTCTGCACTTTAAGGCTTATAAAGCTTCCCTTACTTCAATGAAGAGTATCAAGACCCTCTTGCAAGACATGCACTTGATCCATGGGGATCACGTGGTATTTGAAAATAAGGCCAAAATGTGGGAACTACCTCCTGTACTCCACTCATTATGACCCTGGGCTCAAGTGGGCAGTCTAAGAGACAAGGATGCCATAACTGTGATCAAATAGGACACCGCTTACGTACCTGCACCAACCCTTGGGTAGAGGGTTGCAACCCAAAGGAGCAGGCGGGAAAAGAGAGGTCAGCTTAGAGGCGGAGACGCTCTCTGCTGACCAATCTCTCCCGTCTCCTCCTGATCCCCCTTCTAACAAGGAATCTTACCCCTTGGCTGGCCCAACTATCCTTCACCTGTTTCAAAATCTTTCTAGTGATTCTAAACCCAAATATTCTGACTGTGATGAGTCTGAGAGTTATGATTACTCTGTGCTAGCAATCCCAGAGACAGTTTCTGTCCCTTAAAAGCTGTGTTCTGGGAAAACTACAACTACAACTTGCCCAACTTTGAGCAAAGCTAAGGCCATAGTGGCTCGTCCTTACTTAGCACAGGCCCATCATTCCCTCATCTTGGTAGACTCCTCTGAAGAAGCTGCTGAGCTAGCAGAGGCTCTCTTTCATAATATGACTATATCCCTCCCTTTGCAGACTGTGTATAAGGAAATTCCTGCCTTATAATGCCTGTTAGCTAAATGGAAGAAAGAGTTGGAAGCTGCAAAAGACGTTCTGGTTGTCTTACCCCCCTTTGGGAAAGATAATACCCGCATGGAAGTATCAATCCAAAAGGTTAAAATCAAGGCTATCCTGGACATGGGCTCTCCAGTCAATGTTTATTGTCCAAGCTAATGAAGAAGCTTAATCTGGCCCCTGACTTCAATTACACTCAATCATATGGTACAGCTGGCATGGCGCAAACCCGGGCCATTGGTGCCTACTCTGCTCTGCTAATGAGGTTTGGGAAGCTTCTTATTGAATCTCCTGTTGTTGTCTTAGAAAATGAAAGCTAAAATCTCCTGGTTGGTACGCAATTCCTTTGAGAGTACAATGGGATTGTGAACCTTTGAGTTGGGTCCCTTTTGCTCTTATGGTATGAGATCCCTCTAATCTTTGAAGAACCCCCGTGTCTCCCAGGTAAACGCCATAAGACTTGTGTTTTTGAGTACCCCACGGGTATCTTTTCACTCAAGTACAGGACTTTTTCTTCCCATATGTGGACCCCTCCTCCTTCCTGTCTGGCTGAGGAAGGTGTGCCTCAGCTTGCCCCTACAGCTATCACCATCCTGCCTGGCTTGCAAGTGATTATAGACTCTCAGATATCTTATGAACTACCCAAGAAATCATTTCTGGAGCTATATTCATCTGATCTCTTAAGCCTCAGAGAGCCTAGGTTATACCCTGGGATTTTGGACTGGACTCATAAAGAGCCTATGAAGCTGTTGTTGGCTAACCTGACTGCCCTACCTATGCAGGTGACCAAAGGCCAGGTTGTCAGACATGGTTGCATATTAGGTTCAGAGCAGGTGACTTCCTATATCCCTTTGGAACGTTTAGTGATTTCAACTTGCCTGAAGGAGACCCTCAGGCTCTTTCCCTGTTCACTGCCGCAGACTTCCCTCAGCTGTTGCACATTCAACAAAAAGATGTTCTGGAACCACTAGACCAGTTTAAAGATATCTTTGCCTCTGGACCCACCAACTATGGTCTAGATAAGGGGGTTATCCACCAGATAGATACAGGTGATGCCCCACCCTTTTGTGCCAAACCTTACCGCCGCAGCAGAGTGGAAGATGCCCAGGTCTCTAAGGAGCTTAAACAGCTCCTAGATGCTGGGCTCTTAGCCCCCTCTTAGAGCCCTTGGGCCTCCCCAATATTGATCCTAAAAAAGAAGGATGGAGGCCTATGGAGTTCCTGTCCACCACTCCCCAAAGTATGTCCTGAATCATAGCCAGGGACCAGCTGGAAGGGATTTTCATTCTCTAGTAAGAGAAAATGTATCTCAGAAATATGTATAGGGGCCAAAATGGGCTTTTATTCACTCTCAGAAGGAAGATCCCCTTAGAAACTGTTCTGGTATATGGCCTGGGGGGTCAAGGAAATAATATGGATTTGCCAATACTTGGAGCCCTCTAACAATATCTTGGACTCCTTGTACTTGTTTTTTGACTCCTGCACCTTAGTCTTGGACTTCTGCTCCTTAAACTTGGACTCCTGCTTCTTAAACTTGGACTCCGGCGCCTTAGAATCAGACTTCTGCGCTGCGCTTAGGATCCAGCTCCTTATTTTTTGCTCCTGCTCCGTTATCTTGGGCTTCAGCTCTCTGTATATCTTTAGTGGCCTTGGTATTCCACTTGTATCAGTCCAATCAAGCTCCTGCTGGTGATCAAAGGCTTCCAAAAACCTCTGGGCAGAAACTTAAAAGGCCTTGGAAAGACCCTGTCAAAGACCCAGAAAGATCTCTAAAAAGACCCAGAAAGACCCTGTAACTTTCCAGCCAGCCACCTTCTTATAGTGTCCTTTTCCCAACGGTTCTGCCTTTAAAATGGCTTTCTTCAGAAGCCTAAACCATTGCCGCTCACTTTTCTTATAATAACTTAAGCTTACATACTTACTTTCTCAAAATCTTGAAGTATTAATTCACTATTTCCTTGCTTATACTTTATGCTTTTGGCTTCCAACCAATCATTTTCATCAGGAAACCTTCCAGAACTCAACCAATGAATGCAGAGCGCAGAAATAGACCATTTCTGAAGTTCCACTGGGATCCAACTAGGAAAATAATTTTCACAGCTCAAACTGCTCAAATTGGCAACTCTTCATGCACCAAAGCGTTAACTGGTCCATTATTTGGCACCAGTCTTCCCTGCATTCAACCTAAACCCATTTAAATAGTATAATACTATTTAAACTTTTTTTCTGGACCTTTTCAACGTTTTTCCCATTATTACAAATATAGTAAAATCCAAGGAAAATGTCACACCAAAACAACTTTGTATCCAGCTCTCATAGCAACATACCTTCATCTATCCTAGGAACTTAATAAATAAATATCTTACCCACACTTCTATCCACATTCTTTCTTGATTTTACTACTAAACCAAGGCAAAATATTCTACATTTTCCCACTTTGGCAAATTAATTTAGCAAAATCTTTGCTCATTTCTCCAGACCACTAGTTCTTCATCATCTTATGATCCTTTAGCCAGCTCATTTCAGTCTCTAACAGCTCAGACCAGTCCTACAGCTACTTCTTCAACAGAAGTCACTAAACTTCCACTTTGACAACCTAAGCCCCGCCTGCAAACCATCAACATGTGGATTGTCACAAGGCCATTGCATTGTGATGGATTACTGCTACTTAAAATTGCTCACCAAAAAGGACTCTTACCCTTTGCCTATAATTGATGATGCTCTCAGATGATTAGGAGGTTCAAAGTTTTTCTCTGCCGTGGATCTAGCATCAGGATACTGGCAGGTCAACTTGTCTCCTGAAGATAGAAAAAAGGCTGCGCTCATCACTTCAGAAGGTCTTTACAAACCCACTCAAATGCCCCAAGGACTCTGCAAGCCCTGGCTACGTTTCAACAGGCTATGGACTCCATCCTATGAGATTTGAAGCTCTCCTGTGTCCTTTTATACCTTGACAATATTACTGTGTTTAGCTCCACCTTCATTGACCATCTTGACCATCTCAAAACTTTCTTCATCAAAATTTGGGAGGCAGGCCTGAAACTCAAACCCTCTAAATGCTCCTTCTTTAATGAACAGCTTGAATTCTTGGGCCACAAGTCACCCAAACCGGAATACGCCCTATGAATAATAAGGTGGAAGCCATTGACAAGATGCTGCCTCCTACAAATCTATGGGAGGTCTTAGTATTTTTTGGTATGATGGGGCACTATTGACAATTCATCCCTGATTTTGCTGAACTAAGCAAACCCTCCTTGTCCAGCTCCTTTGCAATGTATCCTTTGGGTGGACTGACAGCCAACAGCAATCCTTTGAAGCACTGAAAGCCAAACTCAAAGAGGCTCCTATTCTATTCTACCCTGATTATAATAAGGAGTTCATCTTTTACACTGACGCTAGTGGAGTAGCTGTGGGTGCCATCCTAGTCTAGCTTAACAATGAAGGTGTCAACCGGCCTGTGACCTATTCTTTGCGAGTCCTCAACAAACACAAGAAGAACTATAGTGTTGCTGTAAAAAAATGCCTAGCTGTTCTGCATTCAGTAAAACAGTTCAGGAAATACATTTACAGAACTCATTTCACAGTAGTTACAGACCACTCATCCCTTAAGTGGCTGCAGCAATTAAAGGAGCCCAAAGGTTGACTAGCCTGCTGGGCCTTACGCCTGCAAGGATACAATTTCACTGTAGTACATTGTCCTGGTGCACAACATCAGAATGCTGATGGTTTGTCAAGGATGCCTATACTAGCTATTCATCCTGCTGACACTGATTGCCTATAAAAGTTGATAGGGTACCCTGACTCCTGGACCACTGAGCCAGAGGACATTTTTTTTGAACTGCAAGCCCTATCAAAGGATACTGTGATTTGAGATAGACAACTCTTTAAGAGAGTCAACAACACTTATCTACCCTACGTCTGTCTCAGCATGAGGGTGGCCATCATCCTCCAAGCCCACATTGATACTGGACATGAAGGTACAGCAAAAACTCATGACTGCTTGTTCAAGAACTTCTACTGGGAAAACATGCGCCTCTTAATCCCTGATGTCCTTGCCTCCTGTCATTCTTGTCAGCTCAAACAACCCCAACCTTCACAACATCATTTCAAGCTCATCCCTCCTAAGCATGCCTTCCACACTGTGAGTATTGATGCTGTTGGGCCTCTCCTGCGTTCTAGGTCTGGTGTCAATTCATCTTGGTAGCTGTCACTCATTTTAGCAAATGGGTTGAAGCCAGAGTGACCAAATATATAACCGCCAAGACCATGGCCAATTTCTTGTTGCAAGACATCTTCTACCATCATGGTTGCCCTCAAGTCCTGCTTTCTGACAATGGGTCCAACTTTAATGCCTGCCTCATAACTTCCATTGTAGAATCTATGGGTACACATCAATCCTTCTCTGCACTGTATAATCCTTCAACCAAAAGGACTGTAGAACAAGTCAATTCCACCCTTGTGTCTATCATGAGGAAGCTTACCCTCTCTGATGCCGCTTAAATGGGATACGTTTCTCCCTGCTGCTCTCTTTACGTATAGACTCAGCAGAAATTGAGTGACTGGCCAGTCCCCCTTTGTCATGCTATATGGACAAGAAGCCACCATCCCCTCAATCTTGGTACCCACATTAATTGAAGTTGATGCCTCTGCCAAACCTGAAGCTCATGTCAAAGACTTGACTAATTGGATCATTAACATCCAAGCTATAGCCTATTCTACTGCTTATAAAGTAAAAGCTATAGAACTCTTGCCCTCCAATGCTTCCAGAGCCACCCTTCCTGAGTATCAAGTAGGTGACCTAGTCCTCTATTATCAAAATTGTAATGGAGGCCAAGCCCATAAGCTAGACTCCCTCTGAGTTGGGCCTTGTGAAGTCACCTACAAGAAGGGTGTTGAGTATACAGTGAAGCTGCTGTCCTCTGGCCGCCCCTTTTCTTGAGTTCACTCCAAATTTCTCCGCAAATATCAACTCCCTGTGTCCAATCTTAAGGGGGATGTCAGAAATTGCGCCATCAATGCTATTTTGATATGGGCTACAAATAACAATATGTGCAAAGATTTGGTCAGTTTTGCTTTTGATTTTGGGGATTCCTCACCTTCTGCAAATGGGTCTGGTTCAATATCCACCCATTCCGGATTATTGTACCTGTCTGTGGTTGATCCTGGTATGACCTCATCCCAACGTGACCCCTTCTGCCACTCTTTCTACCTAATGAGTGATCATTGAACCTTGTCTACTATTTAAGTAGAATCATTTCTCCTAATAAAGACAAGTTTATCCACATTTGTGTTGGCATTTATAATCTTCAAGCTTTTTTCTTTCCTTTTTGCCAAAAGGAATTCATCATCTTGTACTCCAGGAAATTAAGGTATGTGCCCTTAATTTTGCCCTGAAGGCTAACCCAAGGCTAGCTTCAAACCTCAAATCTTTTGTTATAAAGATTTTCCATTGTGTCCTCCTGGATGCTGTCCCCAGGAGCCAAATACGACATTTATGTTGAATTTTTCCAGGAAGGTGTTCTTGAAAATGTTCCTGTCTTTGTTGTGACCAGGGTGTTAATCAAAGCAATTGCTTACAAAATGTGAGGAAGCCCCAGTAATGTGTAGGGCAATTTCACTAGCCCAGATTTTACGGGGGTAGCCTAATTGTGTAAACTTATTTTGTGTGCTTTGAATCCAGAGGTTGGCATGTTCACTATGTAGTCCTGAGAAGGTCCCAATTTCTGCTGAACTTAGGTGTTGAATTACAATGTTGGGTATTTTGGTTGTTTTGGGAATTAAAGGTGGGTTCAGGATTCTGTGTGTACTGAGGAAGTTGTACTGTTTGGTTGTTACAAGAACATTGTTGAAGACAATGAACCCTGCCGGGATTGTCAGGGATCCAACCAGTGGGGGGTTCCTGAGAACTCGCGGGCAGACAGCCCACGGGCTCAGAAGGAAGGGCCCACCACAATATTGGGGCTAACTTTACAATATAAGATAAAAAATTTCCAAGGACTGCTCAAGGTCCGCTTACAGGCACCATAGAATCAATCAATCTGGTGAGGGTGATATACATCACCCCAAATATCTGGGTGGAAGCAGATTTGTTAGCGGCAACAGATTCTTGTGGGCAGTTGGGCTGCAGGGTGAGGGGCGGTGTCATTGAAACCAAATATGCAGGCAGGAAATTATACTTGTCTCAGAATAGCAGAGGAGGTATTGTGATTTTGATGCCTTCTCTGTACACGGTTTCAGTCTCTCTAGTTCTAGCTTCAGGGTTGTGGATAAGGATCTCCTCCAGAGTAAACTCCAAATACGCCAGGTTGGGTGGGTACTTGGTAAAATGTACTGGGCCAAAG
The DNA here is from genome assembly GCA_014839935.2 of Entomophthora muscae. Classification (NCBI taxonomy): domain Eukaryota; kingdom Fungi; phylum Entomophthoromycota; class Entomophthoromycetes; order Entomophthorales; family Entomophthoraceae; genus Entomophthora; species Entomophthora muscae. The sequence goes on along the minus strand of QTSX02005238.1, from coordinate 82,847 downwards.
GGAGCTCCTGGTGGATGGTAAAGGTCAGGCGGCTGGTCCGCAGTTTCTTGGGTTAGCAAGCGCGGGTGCGGAGGCGCAAGACGTAGACTGTAAATGAAGTAAAACTAATAACAAGTATAGTATGATATGGTTGAACCAAAGGTTCATGTCACTTTATTGCAAGAATGGCAATGGGCATCTTCCTGGTGGTCCAGGGTATAAGTATGCCCATCTGTCATGGTAAAACTTTCACAAATTCCTTTGACCCAGGTTTTCCTGTTTACCAGGTCTTCCCAGTCTTTGGTGGCATCAATTGTGGGGGTTATTCCATTGTCTGGCTCAAACTGAGAATGCTCAAATTCCCTAGTCAGATTGTGGGATTGGTTGTCTCTGGATGGCCCGCGTTCTATGGGAAGGTTCTCTGTTTTCCCTTTTGTGTGGGCCTGAGTTATTTTGGGATCTGTGGCTGGACCCGCCCGCTGATTGGTTGTGTTAACAGGAACCTTTAATGTGGAAAGTATTGATGTAGGTGAATTTGATTCATCAAGCTTCAAAGGATTTTCTGAAGTCAAATCCTGCTCTGGTTTGAGCCCAAAAAACTGCGGGCAGCTGGCCCTGCGGGCTGGCAGTCTGCAGGATGTTAGGGTTTGAGTCTCGTAGTTGAGGCTTTTCAATAAGCATAGTCAATAAGAGTTTGTCACTTGTGACAGGGATGTCCTGTCCTTATTTGTGTTTGTCTCCAGCTGGTGAGGAGTGCCATCTGATGGGTTCTTTTCTTTGGAGGAGTTTTTTCTTTAAGTTTTGTAGGTTCAGATAACCTACCTGTGCTACCACTGTCAAGTATATACTTCTGGGAAGTATAATAAATGAGATAAAAGGGGAAAATTAAGAAGAGAATATTACTTTATTTGATATGAATATAGGGTATTATATAGTATCATGGAAAGCCACATACTGTCCATGTACATCATGGTGGTCATGGGGCTTATTTGAGTAATTGTTCCTCTTAAGTCACAAGGCTTGTCCAAGTTGTGTTCTGCTTAGGGCTTGAAATGTTTGATCCCCATAATAGATGGCCAAATGATAACAGTGCCACCGACTTAATGATTAGTCAGGGAATCATTTGGCGAGTCACCCGGGAATTAGTTTCCAGAGAGGGGTTAATCATAGATGTTGCAACAATAGCTTATTTTAAAGCTACATACCAGATCTGTTTTTTGATAGGGTTTAGAAATCAAATAAAAATACAAACTGTGGTTTGGCTTTGTTAAACTTAATAGTAATATTCTACTTATTCATATTTTTATTTATACTTGGAATATGCAATTTTCATTTCAAATAACTAAAAGTAAAAGTAATAATTTAAGAAAGCCTGTTTAAATAGGGTTTTTAAATTGATTTTGTATTAAATAATGCCAATCTAAAAGTACAAAAAACTATATTTAATGATATATTATATTCAACTTTATACCCGTCCTTGGACGGGGCAACCATCTAGTGAGATAATAAATAAAACTACGCTTAAAATTACATCACCTGGATGATTTGTTTGGTTGGCCCTTCTCTTAATTTTAGGGCGAAAGTTCGATTCCCGTTATATATTTCTTGAAAGTTATTTTAATTTTAAATTTGATTTATCAAGAACTACTAATAAGGATATCCGACAGACGCTCTGCATCCTTTCAATATAAAGAGACCTTCTTTCAATTGGACCTTGTGTATGAAAATTACATCTTTTCCCCATTTTTACATTCCAATGTCTTAAACCCACTCTTGTTAACTATTTTTTCTAAAAAAATAAGTTAATAAATCACTTATTATGGATTATTTGTTATTTTAACGTGAATATGCTTGCATACGTATTTAATTTTTCCAAGTTTCTAAATCAAGCTATTGTGTTTTCTAAAAATTTAAAACTCATGTGGAAATGAGCAATAAAAACTTCTTTAAAATGAATTTCATTATGCAAGTATTTCTTGCCGATGCTACTGATTTCAAGCCATTCTCATTATCTTTATCACATTATTTACCTTCCCTCCTCGACCTCTTAGATATTTATAAATGATGTGTTCTTCTTCGTTCGCACAATCAACATAGAAACTATCTCATGAGGTGCTGACTTTAGACAATTTTTTTAATTTTTGTTCTTACCTATATGCTGCTAACATGGTTTGCTGATTTTTTGCAAACAATTTGTTTTTTATCACAGGCTTGAGTAAAATCTAAAATCAATGAATCACAAAAGTATGATTCAACAAGCATTAGTTCAATGTAAAAATTGTAATGGTTTAGTTTAAGAAATTATGTCTATTTCACCTCTTTTCTGGAAGTATACAAGTCTTCTCATTTAACTGATTTGCTTACTAAAGGAATAATGAGCACTGAGATATGCACAATTTTTGTGCATATCATCAAACTTTTAAGAGAAGTGTTAGGTGGACTTGCACATTGAATAGGTTTACAGTAGTTTTTCAAACCTGTCAAATTAACAACAATTGTTCAGTTTAGATAAGATAGGTTCAGTCACATAACAAATTTCAACTTTTTTATAAATAGAGATTAATTCCACAGAAAATGTGCACCAATTGATAAAAATGTCCAGAAACACAAAGAATTATGTAAACTGATGTCGCAACATCTTCAATTACTCCCTCTTGGGGAATTAACGCCCCAAGTAAATCACCAAGCGGCTCACCAAGTGGTTCACCGTCCAGCCAATAAGCTGGTGGCACCTTTATCAGTTAACCATCTATGACAGGAATCCCTCAATCCAGGTCCTAAATGGAACACAACTTGATTAAGCCTAGTGACTCAAGAGGAACATTACTCAGATAAGCCCCATGACCTCCATGATGTACATGGACAACATGTGGCTTGTCATGATACTATATATTAGCCTATATTCATATTCAATAAAGTATCATTCTCTTCTTAATCTTCCCCTTTATTTTTTTATTATACTTCCCAGAAGTATAAATTTGACAGTGGTAGCAAAGGTAGGTTATCCATACCTACCCAACTCAAAGGAAAAATTCCTCCCAAGAAAAGAACACAAGCAATGTCACTCCCTAACGGCTGGAGAGATTACAAAGTAGGACAAGACGTCCCCCCCTGGACTTGACATCTACAATAATCTCCCTGTGCCCATTGACCATTACAACGCCCTCAAGACCCGCAGTCTGTTCTCTACCACGCCAACCACAGCAACGTCTACACACCCTGAGATACCCAACATTGTGTTTCAACACTTACAAACCACTGAGATTGGCGCCTTTGCAGGACTACCCATGAGAACACCTCTCTTTGGATCAACAGCACTGAGAGCAAGTTTGAACAAGTAGAGTACCCCCAAAGACTCTGGGTTAGTGAAATTGCCCTCTGTGCAACAGAAACTGCCTCATGTTTTGTTACCAAATGGCTAGCACAACACCCTGACCAGAAGGAAAACTGGGAAGTATTCAAAGCCGCATTCCTTGAACAATTCTCCATGAAGGATTCAGACATAGTAATCATGACTGAACTTCAAACCTTCAAAATGACAGGAACCATTAAGGAATACATTGCCGCGTATGAAGGACTACTTAACTGTGCACCCAACACCATCAATTTTGATGAACCTGGATCACACCTGGACTTTTACAATGGCCTTCCTACACATATCAGGCGTCAGTTTGACATGAACCGCTGCAAGAACCTCAAGGATGTATTCCTAGAAGAAAAACACGCAGCTCAGAAGTCTGACAATCTACACGCCTTCAACAAGTGCAAGGACAACCCTGCAGCTAAAAGAGAGCCTCACCCCAATAAGCAAAACAACTGAGCCAACAGTACCCAACCGTGACACAGGAATCACACTGCACAAGCCAACCAGGCTAGCACTGAAGATACCAACAAGGAGGGAAAAGCTCAGGAGAGTGCTTAGGCAAGCTGCCCTCCCCCCTCTACACAAGACTTGTACAGAGAACAGGACATGGACTCCATTACTATGATCCAAGTTCCCTCCAGTAATCCTCTCCTGTTTGCCGCCCAATCTGGAAATAAACTCCTTATCTATCCTTTCTGTTTTTGCAGATACCAGGGCACAGTGCTATTTGACACTGGAGCCAATCAATTGCTTGTTAACCAGAGATTTGCAGACCTCATGAAGTTACCTACCACTCAAAGTAACATCAAGAGAGTTGTCATGGCGGACAACCATAGCACACCAGTTACCTGTGAGACCAAACCTTTCCGGGCACAAATTGAAGATGCCCAAACAAAATTAGTGTCAGGATCACTCCTGACATAAGCTCTGAATAAGGATCAAAGCAAAAAATAAGCACAGTCTAGTGCAAAAGGGGAAGAATCGCGAAATGCCTGATTGAGATGCCATTGCTTTATTAAGCATGATGTCATGGTTGCATAGATGACGTAATTCATGCAATCATATCTTAGCTCTTAATCAGCGGATGCCAATGCCCAAACCTGCATTCAAGAGCTCTCAGCAGCGCCTACAATTATATTAATAAATTAAGCCAGGTCAAAAAGGCCAATCAAGAGCTAAATTAAGCAAAAGTAATTCCCCCTGTATGAACTCCTGTTGCACAAAATAATGTCATTCATGCAAGTTTATCTCAGCAAATACGAAATCAAAATGAATGATCAACCACTCATTTTGAAGCTCATCGTATTTTGAGCATCATTTAATAATGAATAAGTACCCGTTAAGAGACCACCTTGCGCGTAAAACCAATTGGAACGTAAAACCTTGAGAGGAACCAATCAGATAAGTCCCAGAATTAGGGGATAAAAATAGAAGCAGGCCATGCAGTCACTGAACAATTCAGGAACAAAATCCAAACCCTGGCTATCAATCCTAGAACCAACCAATGGTAATCCAGGTTCAGACCACATGGCTTGTTCTAGACTCTTGCCAAACCTTACTACCCAATCTAAAATTAGACCTTGAGGAATACTTAGGCCCATTTCCCCTCATGATAGTAAGCCATTGGATACAACCAAGAATTGACAATCCAGACCCAGATAGTAGAAGAAAAAAGGTTTGACTATATTCCAAATACCTGATTCCAATCTTCATTACCCAGTCTTTTGAGATTCTCCATTCCCTGCTTGCACTCCCACTTGCAAAACTTTGCACAGAGGGGGATACTATAAATAAACACCCTATGAATATCTGATAGCTAAGCTATCATTGAAGTTCAACCCAATCTCTTGCTATCTATTTTTCTCTTTAATTATAGAAAGTAAGTTCTTCTGTGTCTTTAAAGCTGGGCTTTACAATTAGTGGCCCCATCATTCCAATCCCAAAATACATATCATACTTGGATTTGATTGGATGCAAAAGACAAAGCCTCACATTGACTG
>QTSX02005238.1:0-77494 GCA_014839935.2 Entomophthora muscae | reverse complement strand
AACCATTGTTTTGTAGACAAGGGTCTTGGAAACAGAAAGTCTGAACTCTGTGGTGAGTATTGATTGGACAGCAAGTGTTTCCAGGTGGCAATCCCTGGCTACCCACTGCTTGATTGCATCAATGTGTATGGGCTGAAGGAGTTTTGGCTGTCTTTTTGCTTTGGTGGATTTGGAAATTTTCCCAGTATTGCCATACTTGGTGTTGATGTCGGCAATGTACCTGGCTGTGACACCAAATTGGGACGCAATATCCCAAACTGCCATTCCCCCATTCAAGCAGTTGAGGAGAGCTTCATGCTCACTATCTGGCAACCAACGCTGGCCCTTGGCAGGTACCACGGCATCCTGGCTACCAGGCTCAACACAGGGGATGGGGACCTTTGTGTAGAAGGTGGGATCACGCTTGCTTGCAGTGGTGCCGTCAATGGTGGCATATGACACAGGCACAGGTGGCTCATCAGTTGTGGCCAATGGCTCATAGGTGGTGTCAAAGATGCAGGGGCAGGAAGTAGCAACTCTTGGGTCAAGAGTGCAGGGCCAGGTGACAACTGGGTATACAGTGGAGGTGTAAGTAACCTCAGTGTTCCCGGTGACCCTGGTGTAGGAGACTTTGGTAGCAGGCCTTGAAAGTGGCTTCTGCCTGGGATTCAGGCTGGTTGATTGGGCCTGGGATGCAGGAGGTGGTTGGCTGGCAATGACACCTTGGGAGGCCTGTGTATTGGCATGACTCCCCTCAAGTTGGGTTCTGGGTCTGTTCTTGGACCCTCTGGGACGCCCTCGTGGACAGGCTGCCCCGCAGGCTGGTGCAGGAGCAGGTTGGGAGTGCAATTGAAGGTCCATAAAAATAAAATAAAAAATAGATTTTAGATTAAATATGTATTTATTTGGAGTTATTGGTTTAGTTGTGGGAAGTTATTTTCTCTTGAGTTAGCCTTGAATAGTAGCAGAGTTTGTATATCCGTGATTTGAAGCGAATAATATTGTATACTTTCTGGGTTTGGATGATTTTAAAGATTAATCACTTTTTATGTCTAAACATGGTTATTGATATTGAATTTTTAGTTTGATTTTAGTTTTGGTGGAGCTTCTTGATTTGGCTTGGTGCTTCCTAGTGTTCTTAGTGTACATTAAATTTGGATTCCAGTTCCTGCAATTAATATCTGAGTTTACTCATGGCATTCAAAAGTGATTTGAAATTTGGTTCTTGGATTTGACAATCCCGCAATTTCAAAAAACATAGTAAACTCAATGAAAATGGTTGATGGATTTGAACGCTTCAAATCTGATTCCAGTTAATTCATTTTGTCCATTGGAAATATGCAGCTCAACTTGAACTTTGCAAAGTGTCTATGAGTTCCCGCATTTTTAAAAATTCAAATAAAAATACAAAGAATTCAATTTGATTAAAAAAGGCTATCCTGCAAAAGTGATTTGAAATTTGGACCAAGGATTTGACAATCCCGCATTTTCACGTTCAGGTTCTGAATTTACAGTACCAACCAGACAGGAACACCTACCTGGTTAAGTTCCAGGGTGCCAAAGAGCCCATCATCAAAAAGTACCACATATCTTGCCTCGGCCCTAGAAAAGGAGAACACTTGACCCAGTTGGTGCTCACTAGTAAACAACTCCAGGAACATCAGGCGGCAGCCGTCAAGACAAAGCCCCCTCCTGATGTACCTGAGTAACCCCTTAAGGGAGGGGTGTGCCAAGGGTCTGGATGTACAATTATTCTGGCTATTGCCATCACACTTAACATCCAGACATTGCCCAATTTGGTGCCTTTCCAATATAACATTTGACATACCAGAAATGGCAATAAACCAATATCACATGACTGTTCAGGTATCCAACAACTCAAACCCATCCAGCACATGACCAGCCCCTGGGTTTGGTCCAACTAATATCCCCTCCACAGCTAAATCTATATAAGTCTAAAGTATCACCCAATAAAATATACTTCTTCTCTTCCTACTTTTATATTTGAAGCTTCCCTAAAAGGCACTCCTTATCACTTCCACCACTCCAACTGATAATACCAATGAACCTGCACCAAGCTTAGCAGATCTTCTCAAAATTCTGAACAAAGGTGAGGAGGGCATTACCCCATGACAGTCCAATAAGATAGTCAAGGTTCTTATATCAAACCGGTCACCAATCTTCATTGGGAGAAGTTTCCCATCCTACAATTCTGTGGCCCAGTAGTTATGTGGTCAACCCTTATGCTAGCCCTGGAAAATCCTTACGTAATCTCCACAAAGAGGCTTGAAGTAGGGAATGACATTCATTGGCGTATACCTCAGGTGAAACTTGTAAGGTATGCCCAGATATGCCTACAGGACTTCTCCTTTGATGGGATATACTTGACGGACAATCAGATCGCTTGTGCTCTAAAATTTCTTGAACTGGTCTTTACAGCATGGTCTGATCCTTGGTCTGCTGTTGGCCTAGTGCCCTTGTGGCATGGCTCAGATAGTCATGAATACCGTTTGCAATAAGCAATGGGTACTGCTCTAGAGCTCCTTAGCTATAGTTGGGCAGGAAGTAGACAATCCATGACTTTGGTAGGAAATTTGGTGCTTAGTGGCTCCAAGGTTGTTTATCACCAGAGGCTTCACCATATGCCCAAATATATTGAATGGCTGTTGGGAGTCATGTACTCAGTAGGAGGCAAAACACCCAAGGAATATTCCCAGAAAGAAAGCCTTCTTTGGGAGTGCATCTTGCTTGGACTTGCTCTTCCCTTATTCAATTGGCGTGAACCATGTAGCAACTTCCTTCCCGTAAATAATTCTCCTGTTTCTTCCCTTTGCATTCCGTTGGCTACCTAGTGGTTGGGTAACTTATGCAGCCATTGCAAAAGTCCTCATCCAGTTGTGTCTGGGATTAGAGGCAACAGTGTCTCAATAAAGAACCAGTTGCTTAACCCTAACAATCCTTCTTACTATAAGCTTTATCTCTTCTTGATGCAAAAAGGATAACAACCCATGGACTATTTTCATTAGGTTTTTCTTTTTCCGAATTTTTATCCATAAAGGGGTTTATGCTCAATCACTTGGAGCCTTGTGCATGTACTGTGCATGGACTCAAGTGATCAGTTGGCCAGTTTCCAGATCCTTGAGGGTATAACTGTCTACTCCCACTTTCTGGACTACCTTGACCAGACCTTGCCATAGTGAGGCAAGTTTACTTTTGCAACTGTACCCTTGGTTGCTGTAGAAGTATACTAAGCTTCCTAATTTTTATGCAGGAAGGGCAGGTCAGGTTTCTACTGCACAATCAATATCTTTCTCCTTTGTTGCTAAGTTGGTAGAGTACGCCTCAGACTGTAAATTGATTAGCGTCTATGCTAGTCTCTTCAAATAAGCATTGGGGGTAAGGGGATTGTTAGTTTTAACTAAACTGTAGAGGTGTGGCAGGAGGCTTGGCTTTCAACCATAAAGAAGCCAGAAGGGACTTTTTCCAGTAGCCCTGTGGAATCCTATGTTGTATGCAAAGGTAGCTGCCGGAAGATATGTTTCCCATTCTGTTTTATGCTGGTGACTAAGCTTCCTTAAGATCTGTACCAGGCTTTCATTTGTCCTTTCTACCATTCCATTTGTTTGGGGATGGTATGGTGTTGACAGAGTGCCACGGATACCCATAAGTTTGTTCAGTCTGGGGTATCATGTATCCTATGAAGTTGGTCCCATTATCTGTTAGCAATGTCTGGGGGCAGCCATGTTTGTAGAGTATGTTCTCCAAAATGAACTTGGCTTTGGTCAGCGTCAACTGGTTAGGAATTGCTTTTGTTTTCTACCCATTTTTTAAGCTGATCCACTGCTACAATAATAAACTTGTTCTTGCTAGTGGTCAGTGGAAGGGGGCCTACTACATCTATAGCAATAGTATGGAACGCAAAGCCAGGTCAAATTAGCTGGTGCTGATAGCGCAAGACCTTTGGCCGCTTAATTGTACAGTCATGACAAGCAGTCAGGGTTTCTGCTACATCCAAGTGCATACCTTCCCAGTAGCAATGCTGCTGTAAGAGGTTAAGGGTTTTATGGATACCCCCATGACCCACAGTTTGATGTGCTGATACTACTGTGTCTGTACGTAGAGATGGACAAATGTATGGTAGCCACTTCCCTTTATACAACTTAAAAAGCTGATTATCCTTGACACGGGTGTCCACCGCAAAAGCCTTCAGAATTTTCTGAATCTTGAGCAGCTCCTCCCCCTACATAGAAGGTTTCAGCATCAGTTTGGTGTAAAGTTTGTCTGCTGCTGAGGAGACCAAAGCTATGGTAGGAAGACGTGAAAGATAGTCTGCATTCTGGTGCATGACTCCTGCATAATGGATTATCTCGTAGTCATAGGCTTGTAGCTTAATAGCCCATTGTGCCAGTTGTCTTTCTGGATCCTTCAGGGTTTTCAACCATTTAAGTGAGGCATGATCAGTTACCACTGTAAAGTGTACTCCATGGAGGTACACTCTAAATTGCTGACAGGCATAGATGACTGCTAGGCATTCCCTCTCTGTGACCGTATAATTTCTTTTGTGGCTATTGAGTGTGCGGGAACAATACCCTACAGGATGATCTTGGTCATTGTCATCCATCTGAGAAAGAACAGTGCTAATTGCTGTCAGACTAGTGTCTGTGTGTAAAATGAAGGGATGCTCAAAGTTGGGATAGGAAAGTACTGGCTCCAACACTAGAGTGGCCTTCAAGTCCTCAAAGGCCTTCTGGCATCCATCTGTCCATGAGAATTCAATGTTGTTTTTCAACAAGTGAAATAATGGTCCTCCTAGGCCGGCAAAGTTTAGTATAAAGCATCTATAATAGCCAATCATCCCTAAAAACACCTGAACATCTCTTTTGTTGGAAGGCATTTGCATGTGTGTGATAGCTTTGACCTTGGAAGGAACAGGCCACAAGCCATCCTTACTGATAATATAACCAAGGAATTCCAAATGTTCCTTAAAGAAGATACACTTCCTTGGTTTTAACTTGAGGTTGGCAGAAATCAGACGCTAAAATACTTCCTCCAAGTGGTCCAAATGCTAACCAAAGGTTCGTGAAAAGATGTTAATATTGTCAAGGTAAACCAGAACACAATTCAACTTGAGGGCCCCCATTATTGAGTCCATGGTCCTTTGGAAAGTTGCGGGAGCATTTGCAAGCCCTTGTGGCATCCTGGTAGGTTGAAAAGGGCCTTCCTCTGTAATAATGGCACACTTTTCCTGGTCTGCCTCTGGAAGGTCAATCTGCCAGTATCTGCTGATCAGATCCATTGCGCTGAAGTATCTTGTACCACCCAGCTTTTCCAATGTGTCATCAATGCAGGGCAATGGGTAAGAGTCCTTTTTTGTAACAGAGTTCAATTTGCGGTAGTCCATTACTATGCAGTTTGACCCATCCTTTTTCTTTACAATTAACAATGGGGAAGATCAAGGGCTTTTGCTGGGTACCAAAAGGCCAGATGCAAGTAACTTCTGTAGTTCTTTGTTGACAATGGCTTGGTTGGCCAGACTGTGCCTTATCAGCCTAGAGCGTATAGGGGCAGTGCCTTGTGTATCCAAAACGTGTTCAACTCCCAGAGCTTTCCCTAGGTCTTGATCATTCTCTGCAAAGACATCCTTGTATTTCTCAAATAGTCAAATATCTTGGTCCTTCTGGTCTTCTGTTAGTCCATTTAAAGACTTGCATGGAATAAGCAACAGAACGCTCGGTTGGTTGCAAGGTAGTGCAAATTCACTGAACTCATCAAATGGGGTGGCATTCATAAGACTAGAGTTTTCTTCCAGCTTGATGTAGCCTATCATTTGGTGTTTCTTCACCTTCAGCAATTTATCAGAAAGGTTCCCCAAGAGTACCATAATCTCTTCCAATTATTTCATGACAATATCAGTTAGAATCCAAGGTTCCAGTTGCAAACCATTGTGGAGTCCAGATTACTTCACCATGCATACCTTTGGGGAAACTGAGACTTAGGCCTGTATTGTGAATCACTTGAGAACCAATTGGAATGGAGAATTAACTAGAGGAATATAAGGGGATCCCTTTGTATTCCTTGGTGGCCAGAGGTAGAACCTTGATTTTGCGTTGGCGCAAGGTGTATGCTACTGGCATATCTCTGTCAGCATATTCCATATTAATATAATGGATTTTCTTTGTAGGGAGGTCTCTTGGTCCGTCACCATGATAAAACATTGGTACCAAGTGACCCAGAATGCTGAAGGTGCTATCCCAATGATTGATGATAGTTCTGTAGGTTGCCATGAAGCTGATACCAATTAAGATATCATAGCTTTTGTTGTGCAACACTATTGCCGGGGCAGTTACCACCAATTTACCAAAACAAATTGGTAAGGATGAATAGGCTCCCACAGCCTTTGTTTTTTCAGGTCCCACAGTACCAAATTCCTCATTGTAGTCTAAATAAGAGCGCAAGTTTCAGTTTTTTTACTAACCTAGCCAACACAATGTTCTCTGGAGCTCCAGAGTCCAGAATTTCCTTTATCCAAAGCTTATGAACCACCAGTTCAATGTAAGTGCAATTTTGTCATTCTCTGTAATGAGGGGAGGTAATTTTGGTAACCTTGTGAACGTTCAATCCTTTAAACTGAGCAAGAAACAACTCCAGCGCAGTTTTTAGGTCAGGCTTCAAGGATTTCAAGGTATCCAAATTTTTGGATACTTGGACCAACCTCAATAGTTGAGACAACTTTTTGACACTATCACTCTTGTGGGTGACCTCAGTGTATGGCATGCAAAGTTTTTCAGCGTAGGGTATAGAGATGGTGTCAACAGCTTCCTTGGAAGGTATACTCTCTGTATAGTATTGCTTGCTTCCTTGTAACTGTGTTGATGGCTAAAACTCTATGGAGCAAGTCTTTGTTTATTTCTTCTTTATCTGGCAATTATCTTTTGGGGCAAGCTTCTTGGTCCAACAGGCTAACGTTGCAGTCATGGGCGTCAGGATCTGGGTCAATAGATGGAGAGGGTTGGGAACTACTAGCAGTCAGGATTTTCTCCTCAACCTGACTTCTTAGCAGTTTTTTTACTCCTCACTATCTTCTTCTCTGTCCTCTTCTTCATCCTTGTCATTCTGCTTGTCTTCCACATTGTCTTCCTGGTTCAGGTGACGCACATTAGCCTTAGGTTGCTTTCAGTCCCAGGAAAGATGTCCTAATTGCCCACACTTGTAGCAGGTGTAGTTGTTTGTCATGTTGTTGACTGGGGGTGTAGCTACTATTGTAGGTTTCTTAGGAGAGTCCTTATCCCAAGTCTTGCCTTTAGAATCTGTAGAAGGGAACAAAGTGGCTTTCTTATAGTTGGGAAAGGGGACTTCAAACTGTTCCTTAAAAGATCCCAAGTGACACATGAGCTCAGGGACCATTCTTGCACCATATATTCCAGATTTGAGAGCAATAAAAAGCTCTCTATTGGGATGTACATAGTTAAGAAGCGCTCCTTTTACGTCAACAAAAGTGGTGGCTCCCATGGAGACTAGTGTCTGTGCTTCCAAATAGAAGTGTTCTGAGAAATCTATTAGGATTTCCCCCTTCTTTATCTTCCCTTCTGTGAACTCCATTTTGCGGCAAAATAAAGCTTCTTTGCTGACAAACTCCGTGATGAGAGCCCTGGATATGTTCTTGTAAGTCCAGCCTTGTTCTGGAAGTCTTGGCATTATTATTGTCTGGGTCTCCAAATCCAAACAATTAAAGATGGCTGCATTTTTTATGGCATTGTCTTCCCCATACATAGAGTTATTGTATAGCTGGAGGAACATGTGGACATTGGCCTTTTTGTCAAACTTTGGCAAGTTTGTTGGCTTGAAATTTGGGATCACAGCAGAAGTGTTAAGATTATAACTTCTTCTAGGTGGGGGTTAGGTATTTCTCTGGTTTGAAGAGCAAAACTGTGCTTTCAAAGCCGCATCCCTGGCGTTGTTGCTAGTCCTGGAAGTAGAGGCAGCAGCGCCAGGAAGAGGTGTTTCACTGCTATCCAGAACTGGTTCTGCTACATAGACTTTCCTCATTGTACGGCCTATGTTGTCTTCATTGCTCTCATAACTATGAAAAGAGTGATGGTCCTCTGACATTGCCTGGCTGACTGTGGACAGAACGCTTTGGCTTCTTCCTGTGGTCTTCTGTGGACCTGTTTCCAGCACAGTTTGGCTGGAGTAAACTTGAAGTAACTGCTCCACTTGTCCTTGTAGATGCAGAATGTTGCAATGTTGCAATTGTACTTCTTGAGCCAGGTCTTTTATTGTGCAATTTGCTACGTGTGGTTTGTCCTCAAGCTTCTCCATATGTGATTCCTGGTTTCCAAACAACATGTTGTTCTTTTCTTGCATAGCCCAATGACTATCACTTAATCTTTCCAGATTATCATGATTTTCTTCTGTGTGGTTGTGGTTGTGGTTGATCAATTTTGCGAGCTTGTGAAATTCCACGTTGAAATGATTGCAGTAAGAGAGGGATTGCCAAAGGCCCTTGTCAATCTCACTGACGTGTTTGGATAGCTCCTCCATGCCCTGTTGGATAATGGCAGTAGCTTCCTTGGTACCTTCCAACGCAACCCCATCTTCTATCAGTCTTACAGAGCAGCTGAGCAACTCTACCTCACTACATAGGTAGCAAAAGGTGGCTTCTGCACCCTTTACATGGTGAGTTACTGTACCTAGACAATTATTATCCAATTCTTTGTGCTCCAGCATAGTCCCAATCATTGTGTACATGTAGTTTTTCAGGCGTTTCTCAAGCTGTGTTGACCAGTTTGCTGTGAAGTTTTGGTGAATCTCCAAGTGATTTAATTGGTGACTGATACTGGTCATAGAGCTTGTAAGTTTGTCATACAGACAACATAGGAAAGCCTGCTGATTGTTTATCAAGTTTCCCTGATGCAAGATCAGGGATGGCTTATAAACCAGGTGGGTTCAGTTATGGCAAATGACAAAATGTGCAAAGCTGTGGATATACTCCTTGGCTTGTTTGATTATTTTCATCTGTATTCAAAGCTGATTTGGAGTTATCCCTGTGAAATTTCTAAATTTCTCTTTAGCTGTAATACCATAAGAGGGTAGTACAGCAAGCTTCTTATGGGCTTCCCCATTCTGGTACGCACCCTGGTCTATACCGTTAATAGCTTGCTGCAGCTGTTGCTGGGTAGGCTCTGTGTTTCTGTCTACCTCAAGAGGTACTAGGACATCAAGGTGTAGAGAGGATTGATCCTCTATTAGGCGGGGATGCTGCACGTCAGTCATGAACTGACCAAAAGCCACAAATTCATTAGGCAGACCATCCCTTGCTCCAGCAAGGCAATTGATCTCTGAGAATAACCCATCAGGGTGGTCCTGAAGGTGGCAAAGGAAAGTGTGGAGAAGGTTATCTCCATCACCTCCCCACACAAAAGACAAGTCCCCAGCAGGGCAACGGTTATCATTGGACCAATGCATGCTAGAATGAGCACCAATGTTGTATTTCTGCGTAGAGTTGGTAGTTGCTTTCACTTAACTCAAAATACAATCCTTCTATTAATAAAGATTAGGTCAAGATAATTATCTAGCCTAATGTGTATAATAAAGTTAAAGTATGTAAATTTGATCTTTTATTTAAGCAATCAAGAAGGGAGTTATATAGTAACAGAAGAGATTAACAAGAGGCACAGAACTGCCAGGATCCTCTGGTTACAGCCTTGTTTCCTCTATCCTTAGCCCACTATTAAACTAACAATCAGCTGATCATTAGTTAATATGAACTCAGGATACAACTTGGTTGATTGTTTGATCTTATCATCATCCAGAGCAAGAGTACCATTGTTCCATGATTCACCAAGCTTAATGGATCAATTGCATGAGTATAGTGACGGCTAATTTACAACCAATCACTTCACGACAGGGAACTGGCGGGTTATGGACTGGGTGGGCAGAGCCCACCAAAGGATTGGTGCTAACTTAATAAGGTAGGAAATTGACTTACCCACCCACAACCACAGACCAGCGGCTGGGACAATAGTATCTATTACTCCTGTGAGAGTAATATATACAAATCCAAAAAGCTTGCTGGTATGGTCCAGTGGGAGCTTGCCAGCGGAGGCAGGCATTGGTTTGGGGGTGACAGGGGGTTCCACATCCATTTGGTAGGCGGGAAGAAAGTTGTATTTATCTCTGAACAGGCAGGGTTTGGTAATGTACCAAGGGCCTTCTTGGTTGTATCTGGTTAAATCGGTAGTTCTGGCCAAGAAATCCTGGGCTAGTATGTTGTTGGCAGTGTAGTCCTTGTACTCAGGCTTCAAGGGGCACTCTGTGAAATGGACAGGACCAAAGGGGGCACCTGGCGGGGGTGGAGGTTGGCAGGGGGTGCAGACAATCTTGGGGTTAACTGGAAGATGGCAAGAATAAAATACAGCAATAGTTGGGGAAACCAATATCTCATAACCTTTATTTAAAAAATGACAATGGGGGTTGATCTCGGCCTGGTAGGTATTTATACCACGCTGTCAGGCTTCACTACCTGTTCGGGTTTTCTGGGCGCGGGCAGGTTGGCATTGGGTATCTCAGATGGCAGTGTGGCGGTTGGCACTGGTGGTTTGCTACTGGCTGCTTTGGGGTGAGAAGACTTTCGAATCCTTCTGTTTATTGATTTGGGTATTAGGTGCCTCTTTGGGTTCAGTGCCTTCCCTGGGACTTTGGGGGAGTTTGGAATAACTTCCAGGGAGAAATTTGTCTATTTCATTGGGCAAACCACCAGTGTCAGGTGTTGGTACCTCAGGGAAATTCCTGGCATCTTGCACTGGCGGTCTGCTTGCAGAATCCTACAGGGCAGCTAAGGGTTCAAGTCCTGGTGGGCTGGCAGCAACCAATCAATTAGTAGTGGGTTATTGTGTTCCCAGGCCTATGAGTCTGGCAGTCTGCAAAGGGTTTTTTCCAGGGTTTGACTCCAATTCTGTATTTTGAGATTTAGGAGCATCCAAATTGTCATTCCTGACAGCTATGCCATCCAAGAGAGGATTAACCTGACCACCTAGACCCTGACTGGCCCAACCTATACAACACTGAGTACAAGACAAAAGGAAAGGACCCCTCCACACACCAACTAACCCTGATACGCTAGTAAGGAATTAAAAACATTTCCACATATCAAATGGCATGGTATACCAAATCATCAAGGATGAACACATTCCATACATTCCACTTGCACAAAGAGTTGACACTATACTATGACACCATTGTCTGCTAGGACACACAAAGGCTAACAACCTATATCTCACATTAAAAGAGATAGTATGGTGGCCCAACCTGAAGCAAGACATAATTGATGTCCTAAAGAAGTGCACAGTGTGTGAAAAATATGCCAGCACCAAGGCGCCACAGCCAACAGTCAACCCAGTACCTGACCCTAAACCATTTAAGGTTTGGGGACTGGATGTAGTGGGACCCTTCCCAGAAACCAAAACAAATCAATGCTTCCTAATTGTAGCCATCAACTTTGCCACACGTTGGCCCATCTGCTGGGCAACAAAAGATCACAAGGCAGAACAATAAATTGATTCATTGATAAAGAAATCATATCAGACTACAGCACTCCAGACTACATCATAACAGATGGAGAAAAAGAGTTAACAGGCCATGTAGTAAACAACAATCTGAAAACAAAGAACATCAAACACTCCACAACCTCGCCCTAAAGGTCACAGGCCAACAGCAGAGTTGAACGCCTGAACAGCAGCCTTATCAGAACCCTGGAGAAAATAATGGATGGCAAAGCCAAAGACACATGGCCACTCTATGTGAAACATGCATTACTAGCATCCCAGGTTTGTACCAATCAAGGGACAGGCTGCTCACTGTTTGAACTAACATACAGGTACAAGCCAGAAAAAGTCACCTGCAAAAACCAACCGTATGTGAAGATCCCCCTGGGCAAACCTCCCACAGTAGAACAGAACCCAGCTCTACAACACATACGCCTCAAAGACAAACTGGCAGAAACAAAGAGACTCAAAACCCAAAAGGTAACCTCAACAGAGGACCCAGTCCCCATCAACTCCCCTGTCTGGGCTCTAGCTGGGAACAGAAAGAAGCTAGACTTAGTACACAGAGGACCAGGAATAATCATCAGATACTGAACAGACAGGAACACCTACCTGGTTAAGTTCCAGGGTGCCAAAGAGCCCATCACCAAAAAGTATAACAGATCTTGCCTCTGCCCTAGCAAAGGAGAACACTCGACCCAGTTGGTGCCCACTAGTAAACAACTCCAGGAACATCAGGCAGCAGCTGTCAAGACAAAGCCCCCTCCTGATGTACCCAAGTAACCCCTTAAGGGAGGGGTGTGTCAAGGGTCTGGATGTACAAGTATTCCGGCTATTGCCATCACACCTAACATCCAGTCATTGCCCAATTTGATGCCTTTTAAATATACTATTTGACATACCAGAAATTGCAACAAACTAATATCACATGACTGTCCAGGTATCCAGCGACTTGAACCCCTCCAGTACATGACCAGCCCCTGGGTTTGATCCAACTAAAATCCCCACCACAGCTAAAGCTATATAAGTCTAAAGTATTATCCAATAGAATATACTTCTTCTCTTCCTAATTCTATATTTGAAGCTTCCCCAAAAGGCGCTCCTTATTACTACCTCAACAATCTCATCATATTCTCAAAAATCAAATAGGAACACCTCACATATGTCTGCAAGATACTCAATCAACTTGTGAAGCACAAACTCTACACAAAGCCTATCAAGTGCCAATTTATGAAAAAGGAACTCTTGTTCTTGGGCCATATTTTCTCTGACAATGGCATCAAATTAAATCCAGATAAAAAAGGCCATAAACAGCATGCAACGCCTCACCTCTGTTAAACAAGTTATATGTTTTCTTGGAATGGTAGCTTACCTAAGGAAATACACCAAAGATTGCGGAAAGCTCACCACACCAATCAATGATCTAACCAAGGGCAATGCCAAAAAGAAATTTATTTGGACACCAGAATGCAACAAGAATTTCCAAATATTAAAACAAGCTTTGATTGAAGCACCAATCTTGCAATACCCCAATAACAACAGGTGCTACAAGCTTGAGTCAGACGCTAGTGACACCGCCATTGACGCAGTTCTATGCATCCGCCAGCCAGGGCAGCAAGACTTCCTGCCAGTATGTTATTAGAGTAGAAAAATAAATAAACTGAGAAGAGATACCCTATAAATAATAAGGAATTGCTAGCAATATACCACACATGCAAGAAATGGAGATGTTATCTATAAGGACAATTAAACGTCTGAGTACTAACTGACCACAAATCCTTAATCTATTTCAAAACTCAGAACACACTTGCATGGTGACAAGCCAAGTGGATCTCCTTGCTTGAGCAGCTTAACTTGGACATTCAGTACAAAAGAGAGAAGAGCTGGTCACAGCTAATGCTCTCTCTAGGCTATGTCATCCAAGAGAAGATCACCCTGACCACCTGGATCCAGATTGTCCAAACCTATATAACTTTGAGTACAAAACCAAAGGAAAATATCCCTCAAACCACCAGTTAACTCATGACACACTAGTAGAGAAATGAAAAACACTTACATGTGTCTAATGGTACAGTATACTGTATCATCAAGGAAAAAAACATCCCCTATATTCCCCTTGCACAAAGGGCCAATACCATCCTCAGACACCACTGTCTACTGGGACACATAAAAGCCAATAACCTATACCATACCCTAAAGGAAATAGTATGGTGTCCTGATATAAAACAAGACATCATTGACGTCCTAAAGAAGTGCACAGTATGTTTAAAATACTCAAGCATCAAAGAACTACAACCTACAGTTAATCTAATGCCTGACCCAGAACCATTTAAGGTTTGGGGCCTGGACGTGATAGGACCCTTCCCACAAGCCAAAGCAGAACAAAACTTCTTAATTGTAGCCATTGACTTTGCAACACGCTGGCCAATCTTCTGGACAACTAAAGACCACAAAGCAGAAAAAATCAACTGCTTTATCAATAAGGCAATCATATTGGACTATGGAACCCCAGACTACATCATCACTGATGGATCCAGGGATTTTTCAGGACATGTAGTGAATGATAATCTGAAAATAAAGAACATCAAACACTCCACAACCTTGCCTTACAGGCCACAAGCCAATGGCAGAGTTGAACGCCTAAACAGCAGCCTCATCAGAACTCTGGAGAAAATAATGGATGGCAAAGCCAGAGACACATGACCACTATATGTGAAGCATGCATTATTAGTATCTCATATTTACACTAACCAAGGGACAGGCTACTCACCATTTGAATTAACATATGGATACAAACCAGGGATAACCACCCACAATAACCAACCCTATGTGAAGATCTCTTCAGGAGAACCCCCCACAGTGAAACAAGTCCCAGCACTACAGCACATACAGCTCAAAGCCAAGATAGCGGAGAGCAAGAGACTCAAAGCACAAAAGGTAACCTCCACAGAGGAGCCACTCTCAATCAACTCCCCTGTTTGGATCCTTGCTGAAAACAGAAATAAAATTGGATTCATTACACAAAGGACTGGGAAGGATTGTCAAATACTAATCAGACAGAAACACTTACCTAGTCAAGTTCTAAGGCACCAAAGACCATATCATCAAAAAGTACCACAGATCCTGCCTTTGCCTCAGCAAAGGGGAGCACTTGACCCGGCTAATACCTACTAGCAAACAACTTCAGGAACATCAGGCAGCAGCCATCAAGACAAAGCCCCCTCCTGATGTACCAGAGTAACCCCTTAAGGGAGGGGTGTGTTGAGAAGCTGGATGTACTGGTATTTTGGCCGTTGCTGACACACATATCCAGTAATTCCTGGTTTGGTGCCAATTCAATATTCAGTTCAGCATTCTGGAAATGGCAACAGACCAATATCACATGACTTTTCCAAGTATCCAGAAATACAAATCCAACTTACACATGGCCTCCCCTATTTTTAATTCAACTTAAGTTCTTGCCACAGCGCAAGCTATATAAGTCTAAAGTATTATCCAATGAAATATACTTCTTTCTTCTAAAAATCCATATTTGAAGCTTTCCCAAAAGTTGCTCCTCATCAATAGTAATCTACCAGATACATCAGGAGATAAAAGGAAGAGTTGGGGCAAACCAGTGAGACTTCATCTTCAGAAGTACTGGTGAGAGGACATCCATAGTTGAGCTTTCATCCCTAATGGCCTGAGTTGTATTTAAAATAACTATTAGCCAAGGATTTGTTGCAACCAAGTTTCCAGACTTGCCTGCTAACATATATTATGATACACAGGGGACATTCAATGAGCCTTCCCTTGATGTATCTAACGTTATGGGTTAATCTGATGGCAATATCAAATGGCGGGTACTTCATCCTAATTAAGAGCGCTGCCAATTCAACTTGCTGATTCCTGCACAAGTTATTCCTTGGCTTCAAACCTTACATGGAACTTCCCACTATACCACCCCCTTGTGGCCTTGTGGCTTTCCCCATATAGTATATTAATCACAATATTCTAAAATAAACAACACCTTATTCTTATTATTCTGTCCTTTCTATTGGACTGTTGTCTTCCCCAATTCCAAATACTGAATCCTCGTTGGTTCAGTTGCAACAAATTCTTCAGCTGGGAATTAACAGAATTTAGGTTTTGCCAATTGGTGATAAGAGTAGGGCCTTCTAAAGAGAGACCCACAAGGGAAGGATCAACAGATACCAGCAATATCTTCCTCTTCATGGTATCAAGGAAGATTCAAAGGTAAGGAATTCAAGGAGGTGAAAAAAGAGTATTAATTAAGAGGAGGTAGATTTATTGTTGCTAGAATAAGGTGAACTAGCTAGAAAAGCTACCTTAAATATGTAAAATTCATTTAAAAACAGAATGGACAGTTTATTGGGGGTGAGAGGATAAGAAATTAAATTTTTTGTGGTTTTTGAGAAGGAAGATCTTGCAGGGGAGGGTGTTCAAATGTGGTCCAATCATAAGTGCAAAACAAGGGAAACAGAGGGACAGAAACCATGTTGTGTGATTCAGAAGTGTTGGCAAGAGGATCTTAAAACTGTTTAAATCTGCAACAGTAGTAACAGTGGTCTTTTTATTATCACTTGACATTGATTTCCAGAGTGGCAGAGACTGCCAACGCAGCCAATAAGAAAGCAAGTGGTAAGTATCATATAATATATGATCCGCTTAATGTTTTCAAAAATCAAATTTAAAATTGATTGAATTCAAAGTATTATAAATTTGTAAGTTGAGTTGAAAACTTTATTTAAGGCTAACATTAACGTCTTTTGTAGGGTTCCGGGTTCAATTCCTGTCTTCTGATGTTAATGAAGATGGAAAATCATTTAAAAAAATTGCTGCTTCTTGTTTTTAAGAAAAATAACAAACATTGTTTTCTAATATGTTGTATTCAGGGATATGATCCCTGACAGGTTTGTTGCTGGATTAAGTTTTTCACTTTAGTGACTGAGTTTATTTTGTTCTTAAAAATCATAGTAAACATAATAGCTTTGTTTTGTGACTGAAGCTAATTTGTTCTATTGCTTGGTATAGTTGTTGTTGAATCACCATTCATTTGTTCTCAGTGTCAAGTTTATACTTCTGGGAAGTATAATAAACAAAATAAAGGGGAAGATTAAGAAGAGAATGATACTTTATTGAATATGAATATAGGCTAATATATAGTATCATGACAAGCCACATTTTGTCCATGTACGTCATGGAGGTCATGGGGCTTATCTGAGTAATGTTCCTCTTGAGTCATGAGGCTTAATCAAGTTGTGTTCAATTTAGGACCTGGATTGAGGGATCCCTGTCATAGATGGTTAACTGATAAAGGTGCCACCGAGCTTATTGGCTGGATGGTGAACCACTTGGTGAGCCGCTTGGTGATTTACTTGGGGCGTTAATTCCCCAAGAGGGAGTAATAAAAGATGTTGCGACATCTCCCCCTGGGGTGCTGGAAGGCGGAGCCTTGGGAACCTTCTTGAGGGTATCTGGAATATGGGCCTGGTATTGATCCAGTTTGGCGTTAGGAACAGGGAGTCTTGAGTTTTGCTGGGCTGCTCTTGCTTTACATAGGCAAAGTCAATCATGATGCATATGTTTCAGTTCAGTTTGAGCTCCAATCCCTTTGATGAGGTATGTGTTATTGGGTTTCACCTCCATGACAATGCCTGGTCTACGTAATCCTGGGTCTAACTTGTGCTGGTTGTGATTGACAACCCAGATCTTGTCTCCGACTTGGAACCTTTCTTGTTGCAATGGGATTGCTTCCCTCTGAACCCTTTGTTGTTCCATCACTTCTTGGTCTTTTCTGGCTTGTAGCACCTTTGGGTCATTACTGTCTGGTATCTTCTTTGGAAGTGACAGTTGTGGTCCTGTGGTTGTACTGACAAGTGAAGGTTTCTGACCATAGACAAGTTCATAGGGGCTTTTGCCTGTATTGTGGTTGACTTGTGTTCTGCAGACCATAAGGGTGGTTGGCAACATGTTGATCCAGGCTTTTGGATTGTTGGCAGATAGCTTACTAAGGGCTTCCACTAGAGAGCTGTTTAGTTGTTCTACACGTCCATTTGCCTGGGGGTGATATGGGCTGGCTGTGACGTGTTTTATTCCATTTTTGGCAGGGTATATGTTGGTGTCAATAGCTTTGAGTTCAGTTCCCCCATCTGTGATTAAGAGGTTGGGCTTTCCAAACTTAGCTATGATTTCTTTGCCAATAAATTGTCTCATGTCATTGCCTTTGTGCTCTTTTGTGGCTTGTGCCATAGGCCATCTGGTTGTATTGTTGATGGCTGTGATAATGTACTTCTTGCCCTTGTTTTTGCCAGGCATGGGTCCCACAATATCCAACAACCATACCTTGAAGGGTTGTGTGATGGATACAGGTACTAGTGACTTGGGTGGCGCTTTGGTTTGGGTGAACTTTTCACAGACCTTGCATTGTTCTAGTACTTCTCTGATATCATCTAGCATGTTGGGCAACCAGTAGCGAGTCTTGAGATATTCATGAAAGTTTCTGCTATAGGTGTGTTCCAAGTCTCTGTGATACCAGAGGATTGTGTCAATCTTTTGTGTTGATGGGACGTAGGGTACAGTGTCACCATTTGGAAGGATTTGGTGTAGGGTACCATATACGTTTTTTAACAGGTGTTTGTTCTTGAGGACTTTCTCTTGGATGTCCATTGGTGTTCTAGGTGGGAACCCTTCCTGGAGATTCCCCATGATTAACATGGGCCAGTTGAGGGTTGCCATCAGTGCGGAGGATGTGTTTATTGTATAGCCTTGATAGGGCGTCTGCAGTAAGCATATCTCTGCCTGGTTTGTATTCAATTTGCATGGGGTATCTCTGTATGAGACTCATCCATTTGGCTTGTCTTCTTGAAAGGTGTTGTTGTGTTTTAAAGAATACTAATGACTTGTGGTTGGTGAGTACTTTGAAAGTCTGAGCTCCTTCTAGATAACATTGCCATTTTATGAGACAGTGTATGATGGCAACCAACTCCTTATCATGTATAGGGTATCTTTGTTTGCTGTCTGATAGTTTCCTAGATTCATATGCTACAGGGAGGAAGTCTTTCTGGGTCGTTTGGATACAGAGGACTCCTCCTATGGCATAATCAGAGGCGTTGGTTTCTAGCTCATAGATGCCCTCACGGTTTGGATATTGAAAGATGGGGGCAGTGACCATGTGTTCTTTTAGTTGGCGGAAATGTTGATCTTGTAAGGGTGTCCAGACAAACTTGGTTGTTTTCCCAGTGATGGCTGATAGGGGGCTGTCAGGGCGCCCCAGTCAGGGATAAATCTGTGTACATAAGCTACCATCCCAAGGAAAGTGTGGAGCTTGCTCTTGTTCCTTGGGGCTGGCATCTTTGTTATAGTGTGTATTTTGTCTGGATTGGGCTTGATACTGTCCTTGCTAATTATGTGACCAAGGAAGGGGAGTTCAGTTGAGAAGAACTTGCATTTGGATGATTTGGCAATCAGTTGGTTTTCCTGCAGGGTGCAGAGGACTGTGTGTATGTCTTCCCAGTGTTGTTGTAGGTTGGGGCTATAGATGATGTTGTTGTCCAGGTAGATGATTGCTCTTTTCCCAATGTGTTCCTTAAATACTTCATTCATAAAGGTTAAAAAGGTACTGGGAGTGTTTGTCATGCTGAAATTGAGGACAACACATTCAAAAGAGCTGTACTTGGTCCAAAATGCAGTCTTTGGGGATGTCCTCAGGTTTCACGCAAGGATTTGGTGATATCCTGCTGTCAAATCAATTTTTGTGAAGATTTGGGACCCCCCCGGGGCATCAAAAAGGTCATCAATTAGGGGCAGGGGATACCTGTTCTTTATTGTGACCTTGTTGAGGGCCCTGTAGTCTGTGACTAGGAAGAGGCCTCCATCTTTCTTTGCCACAAAGAAGACAGCAGAACCAAAGGGTGATTTTGAAGGTCTGATGAGGCCTTTCTTGAGTGCTTTGTAAAGGTAGGCTTTTAGGGTGTTGTCTTCTTGTGGTGTGAGGCAGTAGATGGGTTGTGTTTTAGGCACACTACCTTTTAGGTTGATCTTGTGTTGGATACCCCAATCAGGGGGCAGCCCAGGTAGTGTTTCTTGGAATACAGAGGGAAACTCATTGACTAGCTGGTCTCTAATTGGGTTCTGTTTGTGTTGAATTTCTGTGTTTTTGAAGGGGATGACTTCATATGTACACATGCTCCAATTGATTTTGCTGATGTCAGTTTCTTTCTCTGTCTCCATGATCTTTACAAATATGTGGTCCCTCATGAGAGTGTCAAGGTGTGTTGGGTACACATGATGGTGGGCTTCTCCTTGCTGGATTGTAAGGGTGGCACTGTCCCAGTCGATGTGAGGCTTTGTCTTTTGCATCCAATCTAATCCAAGTATGATATGTATTTTGGGATTGGAATGATGGGGCCACTAATTGTAAAGCCCAGCTGTAAAGACACAGCAGAACTTACTTTCTATAATTAAAGAGAAAAATAGATAGCAAGAGATTGGGTTGAACTTCAATGATAGCTTAGCTATCAGATATTCATAGGGTGTTTATTTATAGTATCTCCCTCTGTGCAAAGTTTTGCAAGTGGGAGTGCAAGCAGGGAATGGAGAATCTCAAAAGACTGGGTGATGAAGATTGGAATCAGGTATTTGGAATATAGTCAAACCTTTTTTCTTCTACTATCTGGGTCTGGATTGTCAATTCCTGGTTGTATCCAATGGCTTACTATCATGAGGGGAAATGGGCCTAAGTATTCCTCAAGGTCTAATTTTAGACTGGGTAGTAAGGTTTGGCAAGAGTCTAGAACAAGCCATGTGGTCTGAACCTGGATCCCCATTGGTTGGTTCTAGGATTGATGGCCAGGGTTTGGATTTTGGTCCTGAATTGTTCACTGACTGCATGGCCTGCTTCCATTTTTATCCCCTAATTCTGGGACTTATCTGATTGGTTCCTATCAAAGTTTTACGTTCCAATTGGTTTTACGCGAAAGGTGGTCTCTTAACAGGTATTTATTCATTATTAAATGATGCTTAAAATACAACAAGCTTCAAAATGAGTGGTTGATCATTCATTTTGATTTCATATTTGCTGAGATACACTTGCATGAATGACATTATTTCATCCAACAGGAGTTCATGCAGGGGGAATTGCTTTTGCTTAATTTAGCTCTTGATTGGCCTTTTTGACCTGGCTTAATTTATTCATATAAATTGTAGGCGCTGCTAAGAGCTCTTGAATGCGGGTTTGGGCATTGGCATCTGCTGATTAAGAGCTGAGATATGATTGCATGAATTATGTCATCTATGCAACCATGACATCATGCTTAATGAAGCAATGGCATCTCAATCAGGCATTTTGCAATTCTTCCCCTTTTGCACTAGACTGTGCTTATTTTTTTGCTTTGATCCTTATTCAGATCTTATGTCAGGAGTGATCCTGACACTAATTGTTTTTTGGGCGTCTCCAATTTGTGCCCAGAAAGGTTTGGTCTCACAGGTAACTGGTGTGCTATGGTTGTCTGCCATGACAACTCTCTTGATGTTACTTTGAGTGGTAGGTAACTTCATGAGGTCTGCAAAACTCTGGTTAATAAGCAATTGATTGGCTCCAGTGTCAAATAGTGCTGTGCCCTGGTATCTGCAAAAACAGAAAGGATAGATAAGGAGTTTATTTCCAGATTGGGCAGCAAACAGGAGAGGATTGCTGGAGGGAACTTGGATCATGGTAATGGAGTCCACATCCTGTTATCTGTACAAGTCTTGTGTAGAAGGGGAGGGCAGCTAACCTAAGCACTCCCCTGAGCTTTTCCCTCCTTGTTGGTATCTTCAGTGCTAGCCTGGTTGGCTTGTGCAGTGTGATTCCTGTGTCAAGGTTGGGTATTGTTGGCTCAGTTGTTTTGCTTATTGGGGCGAGGCTCTCTTTTAGCTGCAGGGTTGTGCTTGCGCTTGTTGGAGGCGTGTAGATTGTCAGACTTCTGAGCTGTGTGTTTTCCTTCTAGGAATACATTCTCGAGGTTCTTGCAGTGGTTCATGTCAAACTGACATCTGATATGTGTAGGAAGGCCATTGTAAAAGTCCAGGCGTGGTCCAGGTTCATCAAAATTGATGGTGTTGGGCGCACAGTCAAGTAGTCCTTCATATGCGGCAATGTATTCCTTGATTGTTCCTGTCGTTTTGAAGGTTCAAAGTTTGGTCATGATTACTACGTCTGAATCCTTCATGGAGAATCTTTTGAGGAATGCAGCTTTGAACACTTCCCAGTTTTCCTTCTGGTCAGGGTGTTGTGCTAGCCATTTGGTAACAAAACGCGAGGCAGTTCCCGTTGCACAGAGGGCAATTTCACTAACCCAGAGTCTTTGGGGGTACTCTACTTGTTCAAACTTGCTCTCAGTGCTGTTGATCCAAAGAGAGGTGTTCTCACAGTGTAGTCCTGCAAAGGCGCCAATCTCAGTGGTTTGTAAGCGTTGAAACATGATGTTGGGTATCTCAGGTTGTGTAGACGTCACTGTGGTTGGTGTGGTAGAGAACAGACTTCAGGTCTTGAGGGCGTTGTAGTGGTCAATGGGCACAGGGAGATTATTGTAGATGACAAGTCCAGGGGGGACATCTTGTCCTACTTTGTAATCTCTCCAGCCGTTAGGGAGTGACATTGCTTGTGTTCTTTTCTTGGGAGGAATTTTTCCTTTGAGTTGGGTAGGTATGGATAACCTACCTGTGCTACCACTGTCAAGTTTATACTTCTGGGAAGTATAATAAACAAAATAAAGGGGAAGATTAAGAAAAGAATGATACTTTATTGAATATGAATATAGGCTAATATATAGTATCATGACAAGCCACATGTTGTCCATGTACGTCAAGGAGGTCATGGGGCTTATCTGAGTAATGTTCCTCTTGAGTCACAAGGCTTAATCAAGTTGTGTTCCATTTGGGACCTGGATTGAGGGATCCCCGTCATAGATGGTTTCTGATAAAGGTGCCACTGGCTTATTGGCTGGATGGTGAACCACTTGGTGAGCCGCTCGGTGATTTACTTAGGGCATTAACTCCCCGAGAGGGAGTAATCAAAGATGTTGTGACATCAGTTTACATAATTCTTTGTGTGTCTGGACATTTTTATCAATTGGTGCACATTTTCTGTGGAATTAATCTCTATTTCAAAAAAGTTGAAATTTGTTATGTGACTGAACCTATCTTATCTAAACTGAACAATTGTTGTTAATTTGACAGGTTTGAAAAACTACTGTAAACCTATTCAATGTGCAAGTCCACCTAACACTTCTCTTAAAAGTTTGATGATATGCACAAAAATTGTGCATATCTCAGTATTCATTATTCCTTTAGTAAGCAAATCAGTTAAATGAGAAGACTTGTATACTTCCAGAAAAGAGGTGAAATAGACATAATTTCTTAAACTAAACCATTACAATTTTTACATTGAACTAATGCTTGTTGAATCATACTTTTGTGATTCATTGATTTTAGATTTTACTCAAGCCTGTGATAAAAACAAATTGTTTGCAAAAAATCAGCAAACCATGTTAGCAGCATATGGGTGAGACAAAAATTAAAAAATTGTCTAAAGTCAGCACCTCATGAGACAGTTTCTATGTTGATTGTGCGAACGAAGAAGAACGCATCATTTATAAATATCTAAGAGGTCGAGGAGGGAAGGTAAATAATGTAATAAAGATAATAAGAATGGCTTGAAATCAGTAGCATCGGCAAGAAATACTTGCAAAAAATGAAATTCATTTAAAGAAGTTTTTATTGCTCAAATCCACATGAGTTTTAAATTTTTAGAAAAAAAAAGCTTGATTTAGAAACTTGGAAAAATTAAATACGTATGCAAGCATATTCACGTTAAAATAACAAATGAATCCATAATAAGTGGTCTATTAACTTATTTTTTTAGAAAAAATAGTTAACAAGAGTGGGTTTAAGACATTGGAATGTAAAACTGGGGAGAAGGTGTAATTTTCGTACATAAGGTCCAATTGATACAAAGGTCTCTTTAAATTTAAAGGATGCAGAGCGTCTGTCAGATATCCTTAGTATCTATTTTTGATAAATCAAATTTAAAATTAAAATAACTTTCAATTAATAAACGGGAATCGAACTCTCGCCCTAAAATTCAAGACGGCTAAACAAACAAATCCTCCAGGTAATGTTATTTTAGGCATAGTTTTATTTATTATCTCACTAGATGATTGCCCCGTCCAAGGACGGGTATAAAGTTGAATATAATATATCTTTAAATATAGTTTTTTGTACTTTTAGATTAGCATTATTTAATACAAAAATCAATTTAAAACCCCTATTTAAACAGGCTTTCTTAAATTATTACTTTTACTTTTAGTTATTTGAAATGAAAATTGCATATTCCAAGTATAAATAAAAATATAAATAAGTAGAATATTACTATTAAGTTTAACAAAGCCAAACCACAGTTTGTATTTTTATTTGATTTCTAAACCCTATCAAAAAAAAGATCTGGTATGTAGCTTTAAAATAAGCTATTGTTGCAATATCTATGATTAACCCTTCTCTGGAAACTAATTTCTGGGTGACTTGCCAAATGATTCCCTGACTAATCATTAAGTCGGTGGCACTGTTATCATTTGGCCATCTATTATGGGGATCAAAAATTTCAATCCCTAAGCAGAACACAACTTGGACAAGCCTTGTGACTTAAGAGGAACAATTACTTAAATAAGCCCCATGACCACCATGATGTACATGGACAGTATGTGGCTTTCCATGATACTATATAATACCCTATATTCATATCAAATAAAGTAATATTCTCTTCTTAATTTTACCCTTTTATCTCATTTATTATACTTCCCAGAAGTATATACTTGAAAGTGGTAGCACAGGTAGGTTATCCAAACCTACAAAACTTAAAGAAAAAACTCCTCCAAAGAAAAGAACCTATCAGATGGCACTCCTCACCAGCTGGAGACAAACACAAATAAGGACAGGACATTCCTGTCACAAGTGACAAACTCTTATTGACTATGCTTATTGAAAAGCCTCAACTACGAGACTCAAACTCTAACATCCTGCAGACCGCCAGCCCGCAGGGCCAGCCACCCAGCCGCCCGCAGTTTTTTGGGCTCAAACCAGAGCAGGATTTGACTTTGGAAAATCCTTTGAAGCTTGATGAATCAAATTCACCTACATCAATACTTTTCACATTAAAGGTTCCTGTTAACACAACCAATCAGCGGGCGGGTCCAGCCACAGATCCCAAAATAACTCAGGCCCATGCAGAAGGGGAAACAGAGAACCTTCCCATAGAACACAGGCCACCCAGAGATGACCAATCCCACAATCTGACTAGGGAATTTGAGCATTCTCAGTTTGAGCCAGCCAATGGAATAACCCCCACAATTGATGCCACCAAAGACTGGGAAGACCTGGTAAATGGGAAAACCCGGGCCAAAGGAATTTGTGAAAGTTTTACCATGACAGATGGGCATACTTATACCCTGGACCGCCAGGAAGATGCCCATTGCCATTCTTGCAATAAAGTGACATGAACCTTTGGTTCAACCAGATCATACCATACTTGTTATTAGTTTTACTTCATTTACAGTCTACATCTTGTGCCTCTGCACCCCGCGCTTGCCTAACCCAAGAAACCGCGGACCAGCTGCCTGACCTTTACCATCCACCAGGAGCTCCCTTTGGCCCAGTAAATTTCACCGAGTACCCACCCAACTCGGAGTATTTGGAGTTTACTCTGGAGGAAATCCTAATCCACAACCCCAAAGCTAGAACTAGAGAGACAGAAATTGTTTACAGAGATGGCACCAAATTCACCATACCTCCTCTGTTATTCCTAGACAAGTATAATTTCCTGCCCGCATATTTGGTTTCAATGACGCCGCCCCTCACCCTGTGGCCCAACTGCCCGCAAGAATCTGTTGCCGCTAACAAATCTGCTTCCACCCAGATATTTGGGGTGACATATATCACCCTCACCGGATTGATTGATTCTATGGTGCCAGTAAGCAGACCTTGGGCAGTCCTTGGAAAATTGTTATCTTATATTGTAAAGTTAGCCCCAATCTTGAGGTGGGCCCTTCCTGCTGGGCCCGCAGGCTGTCCGCCCGCAAGTTCTCAGGAACCCCCCACTGGTTGGATCCCTGACAATCCCAGCAGGGTTCATTGTCTTCAATAATGTCCTTGTAACAACCAAACAGTACAACTTTCTCAGTACACACAGAATCCTGAACCCACCTTCAATTCCCAAAACAACCAAAATACCCAATATTGTATTTCAACACCTACATTCAGCAGAAATTGGGACCTTCTCAGGACTACACAGTGAAAATGCCAACCTCTGGATTCAAAGCACACAAAATAAGTTTACACAATTAGGCTACCCCCCGTAAAATCTGGGCTAGTGAAATTGCCCTACGCATTACTGGGGCTGCCTCACATTTTGTAAGCAATTGCTTTGATTAACACCCTGATCACAACAAAGACAGGAAAATTTTCAAGAACACCTTCCTGGAAAAATTCAACATAAATGTTGTATTTGGCTCCTGGGGACAACATCCAGGAGGACACAGTGGAAAATCTTTATAACAAAAGATTTGAGGTTTGAAGCTAGCCTTGGGTTAGCCTTCAGGGCAAAATTAAGGGCACATACCTTAATTTCCTGGAGTACAAGATGATGAATTCCTTTTGGCAAAAAGGAAAGAAAAAAGCTTGAAGATTATAAAAGCCAATACAAATTTGGGTAAACTTGTCTTTATTAAAAGAAATGATTCTACTTAAATAGTAGACAAGGGTCAATGATCACTCATTAGGTAGACAGAGTGGCAGAAGGGGTCACATTGGGATGAGGTCATACCAGGATCAGTCAATGGCAGGTATGGTAATCCATAATGGGTGGATATTGAACCAGACCCATTTGCAGAAGGTGAGGAATCCCCAAAATCAAAAGCAAAACTGACCAAATCTTTGCACATATTGTTATTTGTAGCCCATATCAAAATAGCATTGATGGCGCAATTTCTGACATCCCCCTTAAGATTAGACACAGGGAGTTGTTATTTGCGGAGAAATTTGGAGTGAACTCAAGAAAAGGGGCGGCTGGAGGACAGCCGCTTCACTGTATACTTGACACCCTTCTTGTAGGTGACTTCACAAGGCCCAGCCCAGAGGGAGTCTAGCTTATGGGCTTGGCCTCCATTACAATTTTGATAATAGAGGACTAGGTCACCTACTTGATACTCAGGGAGGGTGGCTCTGGAAGCATTGGAGGGCAAGAGTTCTAAAGCTTTGACTTTATAAGTAGTAGAATAGGCTGTAGCTTTGATGTCAATGATCCAATTAGTCAAGTCTTTGACATGAGCTTCAGGATTGGCAGAGGCGTCAACGTCAATTAACGAGGGTACCAAGATTGAGGGGGTGGTGGCTTCTTGTCCATATAGCATGACAAAGGGGGACTGGTCAGTCACTCAATGTCTGCTGAGTCTATACACAAAGAGAGCAGCAGGGAGGAACATATCCCAGTTAGCGGCATCAGAGAGGGTAAGCTTCCTCATGATGGACACAAGGGTGGAATTGACTTGTTCTACAGTCCTGTTGGTTGAAGGATTATACAGTGCAGATAAGGATTGATGTGTACCCATAGCTTCTACAATGGACATTATGAGGCGGGCATTAAAGTTGATCCCATTGTCAGAAAGCAGGACTTGAGGGCAACCATGATGGTAGAAGATATCTTGCAACAAGAAGTTGGCAGTGGTCTTGGAAGTTATATCCTTGGTTGCTCTAGCTTTGACCCATTTACTAAAATGATCTAAGGCCATCAAGATGAATTGACACCCAGACCTAGAACAAGGGAGAGGCCAAATAGCATCAATACTCACAGTGTGGAAGGCATGCTTAGGAGGGATGATCTTGAACTGATGTTGTGAAGGTCAGGGTTGTTGGAGCTGACAAGAATGACAGGAGGCAAGGACATCAGGGATTAGGAGGGGCATATTTTCCCAATAGAAGTTCTTGTACAACCAGTCATGAGTCTTTGTCATGCCTCCATGTCCAGTATCAATGTGGGCCTGGAGAATAATGGCCACCCTCATGCCGGGACAGACGTAGGGTAGATAAGTGTTGTTGACTCTCTTGAAGAGTTGTCTATCTCAAATCACAGTATCCTTTGATAGGGCTTGCAGTTCAAAACAAATGTCCCCTGGATCAGAGATCCAGGAGTCAGGGTACCCTATCAACTTTTATAGGCAATCAGTGTCAGCAGGATAGATAGCTAGTATAGGCATCCTTAACAAACCATCAGCATTCTGATGTTGTGCACCAGGACAATTTACTACATTGAAATTGTATCCTTGCAGGCGTAAGGCCCAGCAGGCTAGTCAACCTTTGGGCTCCTTTAATTGCTGCAGCCACTTAAGGGATGAGTGGTCTGTAACTACTGTGAAGTGAGTTCTGTAAATTTAGTGCCTGAACTGTTTTACTGAATGCAGAACAGCTAAGCATTTTTTTACAGAAACACACAGTTCTTCTTGTGTTTGTTGAGGACTCGCAAAGAATAGGTCACAGGCCAATTGACGCCTTCATTGTTAAGCTAGACTAGGATGGCACCCACAGCTACTCCACTAGCGCCAGTGTAAAAGATGAACTCCTTATTATAATCAGGGTAGAATAGAATAAGAGCCTCTTTGAGTTTGGCTTTCAGTGCTTTAAAGGATTGCTGTTGGCTGTCAGTCCACCCAAAGGGTACATTGCAAAGAAGCTGGACAAGGAGGGTTTGCTTAGTTCAGCAAAATCAGGGATGAATTGTCAATAGTACCCCATTATACCAAGAAAGACTTGGACCTCCCATAGATTTGTGGGAGGCAGAATCTTGTCAATGGCTTTCACCTTATTATTCATAGGGCGTATTCCAGTTTGGGTGACTTGTGGCCCAAGAATTCAAACTGTTCATTAATGAAAGGAACATTTAGAGGGTTCAAGTTTCAGCCCTGCCTCCCAAATTTTGATGAAGAAAGTTTTGAGATGGTCAAGATGGTCAGTGAAGGTGGAGCTAAACACAGTAATATTGTCAAGGTATATAAGGACGCAGGAGAGCTTCAAATCTCATAGGATGGAGTCCATAGCCCATTGAAACATAGCCAGGGTGTTGCAGAGTCCTTGGGGCATTTGAGTGGGTTTGTAAAGACCTTCTGAAGTGATGAGCACAGCCTTTTTTTCTATCTTCAGGAGACAAGTTGACCTGCCAGTATTGTGATGCTAGATCCACGGCAGAGAAAAGCTTTGAACCTCCTAATCATCTGAGAGCATCATCAATTCTAGGCAAAGGGTAAGAGTCCTTTTTTGGTGAGCAAGTTTAAGCAGCAGTAATCCATCACAATGCAATGGCCTTGTGACAATCCACATGTTTGATGGTTTACAGGCGGGGCTTAGGTTATCCAAGTGGAAGTTTAGTGACTTCTGTTGAAGAAGTAGCTGTAGGAATGGTCTGAGCTGTTGGAGACTGAAATGAGCTGGCTGAAGGATCAGAAGATGATGATGAAGAACTAGTAGTCTGGAGAAATGAGTTGAGATTTTGTGGAATCAATTTGCCAAAGTGGGAAAATGTAGAATGTTTTGCATTGGTTTAGTAGTAAAATTAAGAAGGAATGTGGATAGAAGTGTGGGTAATATATTTATTTATTAAGTTCCTAGGATAGATGAAGGTATGTTGATATGAGAGCTGGATACAAAGTTGTTTTGGTGGGACATTTTCCTTGGATTTTACTATATTTGTAATAATGGGGAAAACATCAAAAAGGTCCAGAAAGAAAAGTTTAATTACTATTATACTATTTAAATGGGTTTAGGTTGAATGCAGGGAAGACTGGTGCCAAATAATGGACCAGTTAATGCTTTGGTGCACAAAGAGTTATCAATTTGAGCTGTTTGAGCTGTGAAAATTATTTTCCTAGTTGGATCCCAGTGGAACTTCAGAAATGGTTTATTTCTGCGCTCTGCATTCATTGGTTGAGTTCTGGAAGGTTTCCTGATGAAAATGATTGGTTGGAAGCCAAAAGCATAAAGTATAATCAAGGAAATAGTGAATTAATACTTCAAGATTTTGAGAATGTAAGTATGTAAGCTTAAATTATTATAAGAAAAAGTGAGCGGCAATGGTTCAAGCTTCTGAAGAAAGCCATTTTGAAGGCAAAGCCGTTGGGAAAAGGACATAATAAGAAGGTGGCTGGCTGGAAAGTTACAGGGTCTTTTCCAGGTCTTTTTGGAGGTCTTTCTGGGTCTTTGACAGGGTCTTTCCAAGGCCTTTTAAGTTTCTGCCCTGAGGTTTTTGGAAGCCTTTGATCACCAGCAGGAGCTTAATTGGACTGATACAAGTGGAATACCAAGGCCACAAAAGATATACAGAGAGCTGAAGCCCAAGATAACAGAGCAGGGGCCCAATAATAAGGAGCTGGATCCTAAGCGCGGCGCAGAAGTCTGATTCTAAGGCACCAGAGTCCAAGTTTAAGAAGCAGGAGTCCAAGTTTAAGAAGAAGGAGTCCAAGTTTAAGGAGCAGAAGTCCAAGACTAAGATGCAGGAGTCAAAGAACAAGTACAAGGAGTCCAAGATATTGTTAGAGGACTCCAAGTATTGGCAAATCCATATTGTTTCTTTGACCCCCTGGGCCATATACCAGAACAGTTTCTAAGGGGATCTTCCTTCTGAGAGTGAATAAAAGCCCATTTTGACCCCTATACATATTTCTGAGATACATATTCCCTTACTAGAGAATGACAATCCCTTCCAGCTGGTCCCTGGCTACAATCCAGGACACACTTTGGGGAGTGGTGGATAGGAACCCCACAGGCCTCCATCCTTCTTTTTTAGGATCAATATTGGGGAGGCCCAAGGGCTCTAAGAGGGGCTAAGAGCCCAGCATCTAGGAGCTGTTTAAGCTCCTTAGAGACCTGGGCATCTTCCACTCTGCTGCAGCAGTAAGGTTTGGCACAAAAGGGTGGGGCATCACCTGTATCTATATGGTGGATAACCCCCTTATCTAGACCATAGTTGGTGGGTCCAGAGGAAAAGATATCTTTAAACCAGTCTAGTGGTTCTCAAACATCTTTTTGTTGAATGTGCAACAGCTGAGGGAAGTCTGCGGCAGTGAAAAGGGAAAGAGCCTGAGGGTCTTCTTCAGGCAAGTTGAAATCACTAAACGTTCCAAAGGGATATAGGAAGCCACCTGCTCTGAACCTAATATGCAACCATGTCTGACAACCTGGCCCTTGGTCACCTGCATAGGTAGGGCAGTCAGGTTAGCCAACAACAGCTTTACAGGCTCTTTATGAGTCCGGTCCAAAATCCCAGGGTATAACCTAGGCTCTCTACAGCTTAAGGAATCAGGTGAATATAGATCCAGAAATGATTTCTTGGGTAGTTCATAAGATATCTGAGAGTCTATAATCACTTGAAAGCCAGGCAGGATGGTGATAGCTGCAGGGGCAAGCTGAGGCACACCTTCCTCAGCCAGACAGGAAGGAGGAGGGGTCTGCATATGGGAAGAATAAGTCCTGTACTTGAGTGAAAAGATACCCATGGAGTAC
The DNA here is from genome assembly GCA_014839935.2 of Entomophthora muscae. Classification (NCBI taxonomy): domain Eukaryota; kingdom Fungi; phylum Entomophthoromycota; class Entomophthoromycetes; order Entomophthorales; family Entomophthoraceae; genus Entomophthora; species Entomophthora muscae. The sequence goes on along the minus strand of QTSX02005238.1, from coordinate 46,391 downwards.
TCAAAAACACAAGTCTTATGGCGTTTACCTGGGAGACACAGGGTTCTTCAAAGATTAGAGGGATCTCATACCCTAAGAGCAAAAGGGACCCATCTCAAAGGTTCACAATCCCATTGTACTCTCAAAGGAATTGCGTACCAACCAGGAGATTTTAGCTTTCATTTTCTAAGACAACAGCAGGGGATGTAATAAGAAGCTTCCCAAACCTCATTGGCAGAGCAGAGTAGGCACCAATGGCCTGGGTTTGCGCCATGCCAGCAGTACCATATGATTGAGTATAATTGAGGTCAGGGGCCAGTTTAAGCTTCTTCATTAGCTTGGACAATAAACATTGACTGGAGAGCCCATGTCCAGGATAGCCTTGATTTTAACCTTTTGGATTGATACTTCCATGTGGGTATTATCTTTCCCAGAGGGGGGTAAGATAACCAGAACGTCTTTTGAAGCTTCCAACTCTTTCTCCCATTTGTCTAACAGGCATTGTAAGGCAGGGATTTACTTATACACAATCTGCAAAGGGAGGGATACAGTCATATTATGAAAGAGAGCCTCTGCTAGCTCAACAGCTTCTTCAGAGGAGTCTACCAAGATGGGGGAATGATGGGCCTGTGCTAAGTAAGGACAAGCCACTATGGCCTTAGCTTTGCTCAAAGTTGGGCAAGTTGTAGTTGTAGTTTTCCCAGAACACAGCTTTTAAGGGACAGAAACTGTCTCTGGGACTGCTAGCACAGAGTAACCATAACTCTCAGACTCATCACAGTCATAATCTTTGGGTTCAGAATCACTGGAAAGATTTTGGAACAGGTGAAGGATAGTTGGACCAGCCAAGGGGTAAGATTCCTTGTTAGAAGGAGGATAAAGAGGAGATGGGGGAGATTGGTCAGCAGAGGGTGTCTCTGCCTCTAAGCTGACCTCTCTTTTCCCGCCTGCTCCTTTGGGTTGCAACCCTTTATCCAAGGTTTGGTGCAGGTACGTGATTGGTGTCCTATTTGATCACAGTTATGGCATCCTTGTCTCTTAGACTGCCCGCTTGAGCCTAGGGTCATAATGAGTAGAGTACAGGAGGTAGTTCCAGCATTTTTGGCCTTATTTTCAAATACCACAGTATCCCCATGGATCAAGTGCATGTCTTGCAAGAGGGTCTTGATACTATTTATTGAAGTAAGGGAAGCTTTATGGGCCTTAAAGTGCAGACATAGGAGTTGGTTCACCTATAAAGTGTTTGAACAAGCTGTATAAGCTTCCCGGGGAGTTAACTGTTGACTAGTGATCAATTGTTGTCTTTTAATGTAGAAACAATCAGCAAATTAAGCCAGGGTCTCCTTGGGCTTAAAGGTAACGTGAATGAACACATCCTTCTTAACTTCCAAGATGAGATCTCCTCCAAATTTCTCAATTAAGAGGCGCTTCATGTCCTCCCAAGTGACAATCAAAGGGAGTTTGGGGACCACAACTTCTTGGCACATGGGATGCAGGCAGGTAAGAATATGCTCTTTCCTAAGTTCATTGATAGCCCTATGCATTGCAGTCTCATAAATTATAAGGAAGGCAGCAATGGTAGAGGTTTTAGGGTCAAATATCTGTTTGAATGAAGGCTTATAATTAGGGTCATGGACAATGAGGTGGATTGGCTGTTGTCACCTGGGTTGAGGACGTTAATGTGGGGGTTGCCCTCAAACTCAGATTCTGAAGAAGGTTGTCTAGCCCAGAGAAGCTGAAGGCTCTCCTCTAGGGTATCCAAGGTAGAGCTCTTTTGACCACTGATATCTCTAGTGGTAGCAGCAGCAGCTCCAAATTCATCAATCTTAATCTGTTGCACTGATAAGGTGCCGGCAATCTCATTGAGGTGAGTGGTCAGGGATGTGATCTGAGCAATCAAAGGGATAACCTGTCCATTCATTATCTTGGTCAAGAAAGAGAGGTTTTGTACCTCTTGTTCCAGTGTGTCCTGCCTATTAGCAACATCATTTATTACTTCTGGTATCTGATCCAAAGCAAGGGTGCAGTTGACCTGGGGTTGGCCTTCTAAACCAGGGCAGCAACCTAAGTGCCCTGAGTGGGAGTGTTAGCAACTTCAGTTTCCTCTTCACCTTCAAACTCAGAGGACAAATTATCAGGATTGGAGAGGTTTTATCTCAAATACTCAATTTCTCCTTGCAAGGTAGCTACTTGGTTGGTGAGCAAGGCAATGCAAGGATAAGGCATAGGCTCTACTGGAGGAGATTTTGTAAAAGAGGCTTGACGTCAAGTAGTGGCTTTGAGTTCAGCTATGGCTTCCCATGTCTGGGCTTCAAAGTCAGACAGGACCTCAACAGGAGGTTCAGGAGGAGTCACTTCAATGGAAGCTACTCTATCATCCACATAATTTTGTACTTGATACAGAGTGTTGCCCAATGCAGCCTTATCCAATCTGTATTGGTGTTGTAGGTGGTAGCCCCAGGTATCAATATGAGTCCCAACCAACTCAAGTTGCAGATTGACATGCTCTCAAAATTTGGTTGAGCTTGCTAACTAAGGTCTCAAAATCCTGACAATGTTTTAGAAGAGCGGCCTCAATTTGACCACGCCATGTTGTTTGATGCTCATCTAATTTGCACAGTTGATCCTTGATATACCCAGGGAGCAAAGAGCAAAGGGAATTAAGTGATGAGGTTAGGTATTTCTGGGAGGCCAGTGAGTCACACTGGTTATCCAAAATACACGCAAAGAGGCTATGGGATCATTCTTGATATGCCATATTTTGGGCATGGTTGTTTGAGACAGTGGTGGCTACAGCATTTAGAAGTTGGTTCTGGGATCCTAATGCAAGTTGATGGTGAACCAGGGAGGGTTGGATAAACTGGTTGACTAACACACCAATAGTATCCATAGACTCCATCAACGCGGGGGGAGGGGAGACCAAACTCCAAGAGGAAGGAGTACAGGGTTTTGGAAGCGTACCCAGGACAGAGACCAGGGATAGTGTGCATTACCACAGTGTTTGAGTGGAGGAGAGAGTGGGAAGTAGCACAAATTTTCTTGTAGTTGAGAGAGAAAGCTGGAAGGGGGGCCCATACAGGCCCAGGAGACAGGACCAGTACCATGGGAGTTGAGGGGGCATCAGTGATGTCTTCTTCTAGAGGAAGACTAGAAATTTTAGGTTGTTTGGGTACTTCAGAAACAAAGGTAGAAATACCAGAGAAAGCGTGTGGGAACAGGGTAACCAAGGGGCTTGCAGCCCCTGTAGTGAGCATTATTTTGTTGTGTTTGGCTCCTGGGGACAACATCCAGGAGGACACAGCAGGAAATCTTTATAATGAAAGATTTGATGTTTGAAGCTATCCTTGGGTTAGCCTTCAGGGCAAAATTAAGGGCACATACCTTAATTTTCTGGAGTACAAGATGAGGAACTCCTTTTGGCAAAAAGGAAAGGAAAAAGCTTGAAGATTATAAAAGCCAATACAAATTTGGGTAAACTTGTCTTTATTAAAAGAAATGATTCTACTTAAATAGTAGACAAGGGTCAATGATCACTCATTAGGTAGACAGAGTGGCAGAAGGGGTCACATTGGGATGAGGTCATACCAGGATCAGACTAGGTAAGGTATGGTATTCTGGAATGGGTGAACATTGAAACAGACCCATTTACAGAAGGTGAGGAATTTCCAAAATTGAAGGCAAATCTGACAAAATCTTTGCAAATATCACTGTTTGAAGGCCATATCAAAAATAGCATTAATGACGTGATTTTGACAATAAAAGACTCTAATGTGGTGATCATGACAGAATTCAGAGCCTTTAAAAAACATGAACTATTAAGGACTACATTGCAGCCTATGAAGACATATGTGATCAAGCTCCCAACACCATCAACTTTGATGAGGCTGGACCATGACTGGACTTCTACAATGGTCTTCCCATGCACAACAGACATCAGATTGACATGAGCAGCTGCAAGAATATCCAAGACATATTTTGGAAGGAAAGTAAGCTTCAAAGAAATATGACAACCTGCATGCAACCAACAATAAAAATAAATGTCCCACAGCAAAGAAAGACTCTCAACCTAACAAGAAGAACAACTGAGCCAACAACTCTCATCCTTGAAGTGGAAATTGTACTACTCAAGTCAATCAAATGAGCACTGATAACACCATCAAGGAGGGAAAAGATCAGGGGAGTGCTTAGGCAAGCTGTCCTCTACCACTTTACAAGACTTGTACAGGGACCAAGACATGGACTCAATTACCATGATACAAGTACCCTCCAGCAATCCTCTACTATTTGCCCCCCAAACTGGAAATAAACTCCTCACATATCCTTTCTGCTTTTGCAGATATCAGGGAATAGCATTATTTGACACTAGAGCAGATCAATCCCTTGTTGAAAAAAAGTTTGATAACCTCATGAAACTACCAACAGTCCAAAGCAACAATAAGAGAGTTATCATGGAAGACAACAGAAGCACACCAGTCAACAGAGAAGCAAAACATTTCTGCGCCCAAATCAGAGACGTGCAAACTACGCTTAGTGGCCCAATCATACCAATCCCCAAGTATGATGTTATACTTGGCCTGGACTGGATGAAAAAGTCCAAACCTCATATTGACTGGGATAGCACTACCCTCACTGTACAAAGAGGCAAGGTGCACCACCATGTATACCCAACTCTTCTTGATACACTTATGATAAACCCTGTGTTTTTGAAAATTAAAGAAACAGAAAAGGAAGTCAACCCTAGCAAAATTGATTGGAGCACCTGCACATACAAGGTCACCCACTTTAAGAATATGGAGACTTGACATGAAAAGAACCCATCCAAGACCAGCTAGTTAATGAATTCCCCACTGTTTTCCAAGAAACACTGCCAGGTTTACCACCAGACTGCGGCATACAACATGAGATTGACTAAAAAGGGAGTGTACCTAAAGCACAACCTATCTATCACCTCACACCACAAGAAGACAACTCCCTAAAAGCTTACTTTTACAAAGCACTCAAAAAAGGCCTCATTAAACCCTCAAAGTCACCCTTTGATGCCGCTGTCTTCTTTGTGGCAAAAAAAGACAGAGGACTCCGCCTAGTCACAGACTACAGGGCCCTTAACAAGGTCACAATAAAGAACAGGTATCCCCTGCCCCTAATTGATGACCTTTTTGATGCCCTGGGGGGTCCCAGTTCTACACAAAAATTGATTTAACTACAGGATATCACCAAATCTTTGTTAAACCAGGGGACATCCCCAAAAAGCATTTAAACTAAGTTTAGCTTGTTTAAATGTGTTGTCCTCAACTTTGGCATGACTAATTCCCCAAGTATCTTGTGACCTTTATGAATGAAGTATTTAAATATCACGTTGAAAAGAGGGCTATTGTCTACCTTGACAGCATAATCATATGGCCCTATTAAGGAACAACATTGGAAAGATGTCTGCGCAGTTCTCTGTACCCTGGAAGAAAACCAATTAATTGCCAAACTGTCCAAATGTGAGTTCTTCTCAACTGAACTTTTATTCCTTGGCCATATCATCAGCAAGGACAAGATTTAACCAGATCCAGATAAGATACACACTATAACAGAGATGCCAGCCCCAAGGAACAAGAGAAAACTCTGCACTTTCCTTGGAATGGTAGCCTATGTATGCAGGTTCATCCCTGACTGGGGCTTCCTAACAGCTCCCTTGTCAGCCATCACTGGGAAAACAACCAAATTTGTCTGGACACCCTTACAAGATCAACATTTCTGACAATTAAAAGAGTGCATGGTCACTGCCCCTATCTTACAGTACCCAAGCCATGAGGGAGTATATGAAAAATAAAATGATGCCTCTGATTACGCAATAGGAGGAGTACTCCAAATTCAAACTTCAGAAAAGGACTTCTTCCCTGTAGCATATGAATCAAGAAATCTGTCTGATGGTGAAAAAATATATCTGATACATGACAAAAAACTGGCAGCTATTGTCCACTATCTAATGAAGTGGCAATGTTACCTGGAAGGAACACAGATATTCAAAGTAGTAACCAGCCATAAGTCATTGGTGTTCTTCAAGACTCAACAACATCTATCTAGAAGACAAACTGAATGGATGAGCCTTATACAAAGGTACCCCATGATAATCAAATATGAACCAGGCAAAGAAATGCTTACTGCAGATGCCCTATCAAGGCTATACTGTAAACATCTTTTATGCACTGATGGAGATCCCAATAGGCCCATGTTAATCATAGGGAATCTTCAGGAGGATTCCCACCTGGTACTTAAATGGGTGTATAAGAAAAAGTCCTCAATAACAAACATATGTTCAAAAACGTATATAATACTCTACACCACATACTTCCAAGTAATGATAATGTACCTTACGTCCTGTCAACACAAAATATTAACATCATATGTTGTAAATTGTGCCATTAATGCTATTTTTGATATGGCCTTCAAACAGTGATATTTGCAAAGATTTTGTCAGATTTGCCTTCAATTTTGGAAATTCCTCACCTTCTGTAAATGGGTCTGTTTCAATGTTCACCCATTCCAGAATACCATACCTTACCTAGTCTGATCCTGGTATGACCTCATCCCAATGTGACCCCTTCTGCCACTCTGTCTACCTAATGAGTGATCATTGACCCTTGTCTACTATTTAAGTAGAATCATTTCTTTTAATAAAGACAAGTTTACCCAAATTTGTATTGGCTTTTATAATCTTCAAGCTTTTTCCTTTCCTTTTTGCCAAAAGGAGTTCCTCATCTTGTACTCCAGAAAATTAAGGTATGTGCCCTTAATTTTGCCCTGAAGGCTAACCCAAGGATAGCTTCAAACATCAAATCTTTCATTATAAAGATTTCCTGCTGTGTCCTCCTGGATGTTGTCCCCAGGAGCCAAACACAACAAAATAATGCTCACTACAGGGGCTGCAAGCCCCTTGGTTACCCTGTTCCCACACGCTTTCTCTGGTATTTCTACCTTTGTTTCTGAAGTACCCAAACAACCTAAAATTTCTAGTCTTCCTCTAGAAGAAGACATCACTGATGCCCCCTCAACTCCCATGGTACTGGTCCTGTCTCCTGGGCCTGTATGGGCCCCCCTTCCAGCTTTCTCTCTCAACTACAAGAAAATTTGTGCTACTTCCCACTCTCTCCTCCACTCAAACACTGTGGTAATGCACACTATCCCTGGTCTCTGTCCTGGGTACGCTTCCAAAACCCTGTACTCCTTCCTCTTGGAGTTTGGTCTCCCCTCCCCCCGCGTTGATGGAGTCTATGGATACTATTGGTGTGTTAGTCAACCAGTTTATCCAACCCTCCCTGGTTCACCATCAACTTGCATTAGGATCCCAGAACCAACTTCTAAATGCTGTAGCCACCACTGTCTCAAACAACCATGCCCAAAATATGGCATATCAAGAATGATCCCATAGCCTCTTTGCGTGTATTTTGGATAACCAGTGTGACTCACTGGCCTCCCAGAAATACCTAACCTCATCACTTAATTCCCTTTGCTCTTTGCTCCCTGGGTATATCAAGGATCAACTGTGCAAATTAGATGAGCATCAAACAACATGGCGTGGTCAAATTGAGGCCGCTCTTCTAAAACATTGTCAGGATTTTGAGACCTTAGTTAGCAAGCTCAACCAAATTTTGAGAGCATGTCAATCTGCAACTTGAGTTGGTTGGGACTCATATTGATACCTGGGGCTACCACCTACAACACCAATACAGATTGGATAAGGCTGCATTGGGCAACACTCTGTATCAAGTACAAAATTATGTGGATGATAGAGTAGCTTCCATTGAAGTGACTCCTCCTGAACCTCCTGTTGAGGTCCTGTCTGACTTTGAAGCCCAGACATGGGAAGCCATAGCTGAACTCAAAGCCACTACTTGACGTCAAGCCTCTTTTACAAAATCTCCTCCAGTAGAGCCTATGCCTTATCCTTGCATTGCCTTGCTCACCAACCAAGTAGCTACCTTGCAAGGAGAAATTGAGTATTTGAGATAAAACCTCTCCAATCCTGATAATTTGTCCTCTGAGTTTGAAGGTGAAGAGGAAACTGAAGTTGCTAACACTCCCACTCAGGGCACTTAGGTTGCTGCCCTGGTTTAGAAGGCCAACCCCAGGTCAACTGCACCCTTGCTTTGGATCAGATACCAGAAGTAATAAATGATGTTGCTAATAGGCAGGACACACTGGAACAAGAGGTACAAAACCTCTCTTTCTTGACCAAGATAATGAATGGACAGGTTATCCCTTTGATTGCTCAGATCACATCCCTGACCACTCACCTCAATGAGATTGCCGGCACCTTATCAGTGCAACAGATTAAGATTGATGAATTTGGAGCTGCTGCTGCTACCACTAGAGATATCAGTGGTCAAAAGAGCTCTACCTTGGATACCCTAGAGGAGAGCCTTCAGCTTCTCTGGGCTAGACAACCTTCTTCAGAATCTGAGTTTGAGGGCAACCCCCACATTAACGTCCTCAACCCAGGTGACAACAGCCAATCCACCTCATTGTCCATGACCCTAATTATAAGCCTTCATTCAAACAGATATTTGACCCTAAAACCTCTACCATTGCTGCCTTCCTTATAATTTATGAGACTGCAATGCATAGGGCTATCAATGAACTTAGGAAAGAGCATATTCTTACCTGCCTGCATCCCATGTGCCAAGAAGTTGTGGTCCCCAAACTCCCTTTGATTGTCACTTGGGAGGACATGAAGCGCCTCTTAATTGAGAAATTTGGAGGAGATCTCATCTTGGAAGTTAAGAAGGATGTGTTCATTCACGTTACCTTTAAGCCCAAGGAGACCCTGGCTTAATTTGCTGATTGTTTCTACATTAAAAGACAACAATTGATCACTAGTCAACAGTTAACTCCCCGGGAAGCTTATACAGCTTGTTCAAACACTTTATAGGTGAACCAACTCCTATGTCTGCACTTTAAGGCCCATAAAGCTTCCCTTACTTCAATAAATAGTATCAAGACCCTCTTGCAAGACATGCACTTGATCCATGGGGATACTGTGGTATTTGAAAATAAGGCCAAAAATGCTGGAACTACCTCCTGTACTCTACTCATTATGACCCTAGGCTCAAGCGGGCAGTCTAAGAGACAAGGATGCCATAACTGTGATCAAATAGGACACCAATCACGTACCTGCACCAAACCTTGGATAAAGGGTTGCAACCCAAAGGAGCAGGCGGGAAAAGAGAGGTCAGCTTAGAGGCAGAGACACCCTCTGCTGACCAATCTCCCCCATCTCCTCTTTATCCTCCTTCTAACAAGGAATCTTACCCCTTGGCTGGTCCAACTATCCTTCACCTGTTCCAAAATCTTTCCAGTGATTCTGAACCCAAAGATTATGACTGTGATGAGTCTGAGAGTTATGGTTACTCTGTGCTAGCAGTCCCAGAGACAGTTTCTGTCCCTTAAAAGCTGTGTTCTGGGAAAACTACAACTACAACTTGCCCAACTTTGAGCAAAGCTAAGGCCATAGTGGCTTGTCCTTACTTAGCACAGGCCCATCATTCCCCCATCTTGGTAGACTCCTCTGAAGAAGCTGTTGAGCTAGCAGAGGCTCTCTTTCATAATATGACTGTATCCCTCCCTTTGCAGATTGTGTATAAGTAAATCCCTGCCTTACAATGCCTGTTAGACAAATGGGAGAAAGAGTTGGAAGCTTCAAAAGACGTTCTGGTTATCTTACCCCCCTCTGGGAAAGATAATACCCACATGGAAGTATCAATCCAAAAGGTTAAAATCAAGGCTATCCTGGACATGGGCTCTCCAGTCAATGTTTATTGTCCAAGCTAATGAAGAAGCTTAAACTGGCCCCTGACCTCAATTATACTCAATCATATGGTACTGCTGGCATGGCGCAAACCCAGGCCATTGGTGCCTACTCTGCTCTGCCAATGAGGTTTGGGAAGCTTCTTATTACATCCCCTGCTGTTGTCTTAGAAAATGAAAGCTAAAATCTCCTGGTTGGTACGCAATTCCTTTGAGAGTACAATGGGATTGTGAACCTTTGAGATGGGTCCCTTTTGCTCTTAGGGTATGAGATCCCTCTAATCTTTGAAGAACCCTGTGTCTCCCAGGTAAACGCCATAAGACTTGTGTTTTTGAGTACTCCATGGGTATCTTTTCACTCAAGTACAGGACTTATTCTTCCCATATGCAGACCCCTCCTCCTTCCTGTCTGGCTGAGGAAGGTGTGCCTCAGCTTGCCCCTGCAGCTATCACCATCCTGCCTGGCTTTCAAGTGATTATAGACTCTCAGATATCTTATGAACTACCCAAGAAATCATTTCTGGATCTATATTCACCTGATTCCTTAAGCTGTAGAGAGCCTAGGTTATACCCTGGGATTTTGGACCGGACTCATAAAGAGCCTGTAAAGCTGTTGTTGGCTAACCTGACTGCCCTACCTATGCAGGTGACCAAGGGCCAGGTTGTCAGACATGGTTGCATATTAGGTTCAGAGCAGGTGGCTTCCTATATCCCTTTGGAACGTTTAGTGATTTCAACTTGCCTGAAGAAGACCCTCAGGCTCTTTCCCTTTTCACTGCCGCAGACTTCCCTCAGCTGTTGCACATTCAACAAAAAGATGTTTGAGAACCACTAGACTGGTTTAAAGATATCTTTTCCTCTGGACCCACCAACTATGGTCTAGATAAGGGGGTTATCCACCATATAGATACAGGTGATGCCCCACCCTTTTGTGCCAAACCTTACTGCTGCAGCAGAGTGGAAGATGCCCAGGTCTCTAAGGAGCTTAAACAGCTCCTAGATGCTGGGCTCTTAGCCCCTCTTAGAGCCCTTGGGCCTCCCCAATATTGATCCTAAAAAAGAAGGATGGAGGCCTGTGGGGTTCCTATCCACCACTCCCCAAAGTGTGTCCTGGATTGTAGCCAGGGACCAGCTGGAAGGGATTGTCATTCTCTAGTAAGGGAATATGTATCTCAGAAATATGTATAGGGGTCAAAATGGGCTTTTATTCACTCTCAGAAGGAAGATCCCCTTAGAAACTGTTCTGGTATATGGCCCAGGGGGTCAAAGAAACAATATGGATTTGCCAATACTTGGAGTCCTCTAACAATATCTTGGACTCCTTGTACTTGTTCTTTGACTCCTGCATCTTAGTCTTGGACTTCTGCTCCTTAAACTTGGACTCCTTCTTCTTAAACTTGGACTCCTGCTTCTTAAACTTGGACTCTGGTGCCTTAGAATCAGACTTCTGCGCCGCGCTTAGGATCCAGCTCCTTATTATTGGGCCCCTGCTCTGTTATCTTGGGCTTCAGCTCTCTGTATATCTTTTGTGGCCTTGGTATTCCACTTGTATCAGTCCAATTAAGCTCCTGCTGGTGATCAAAGGCTTCCAAAAACCTCAGGGCAGAAACTTAAAAGGCCTTGGAAAGACCCTGTCAAAGACCCAGAAAGACCTCCAAAAAGACCTGGAAAAGACCCTGTAACTTTCCAGCCAGCCACCTTCTTATTATGTCCTTTTCCCAACGGCTTTGCCTTCAAAATGGCTTTCTTCAGAAGCTTGAACCATTGCCGCTCACTTTTTCTTATAATAATTTAAGCTTACATACTTACATTCTCAAAATCTTGAAGTATTAATTCACTATTTCCTTGATTATACTTTATGCTTTTGGCTTCCAACCAATCATTTTCATCAGGAAACCTTCCAGAACTCAACCAATGAATGCAGAGCGCAGAAATAAACCATTTCTGAAGTTCCACTGGGATCCAACTAGGAAAATAATTTTCACAGCTCAAACAGCTCAAATTGATAACTCTTTGTGCACCAAAGCATTAACTGGTCCATTATTTGGCACCAGTCTTCCCTGCATTCAACCTAAACCCATTTAAATAGTATAATAGTAATTAAACTTTTCTTTCTGGACCTTTTTGATGTTTTCCCCATTATTACAAATATAGTAAAATCCAAGGAAAATGTCCCACCAAAACAACTTTGTATCCAGCTCTCATATCAACATACCTTCATCTATCCTAGGAACTTAATAAATAAATATATTACCCACACTTCTATCCACATTCCTTCTTAATTTTACTACTAAACCAATGCAAAACATTCTACATTTTCCCACTTTGGCAAATTGATTCCACAAAATCTCAACTCATTTCTCCAGACTACTAGTTCTTCATCATCATCTTCTGATCCTTCAGCTAGCTCCTGTATCATGATCAGCTAATATTGAATCATAATCTTCAACCACATCTAGCAGATCTTCAGCTTAACCAGTAATAAGTCCATTTTGTACAACAAACAGCTTATTCCAGTGTTTCAACAGTTTATCAGTCCTCTGAATACTCCTTTTATGACCAGCTACTTCTGCATCATGATCTTTGAGCCCTTCCACTTATCCTCACTAGGAATAATCTAGGTTCCACCTTCACAATGAACTATTTTGGTTCCAAACTCCAATATAAACCAACAGTCCTTCAACTAGCCTTCTATGTGATCAAAAAGTTCCTCTCACTAGTCTTCTCTGCTGATTCCTTGAATCACCTTGGTTCTTTATCTCAGTCCCTGTTACCAGAACCTGTAGACCCAGGCATGAGTCTACATTAAATTTGCGTTTGACTGGGCCCTTGCAAGTGGCATTTCACTTAGGCCATCCAACCATAGATCCTCAAATCCTATGCTGTTGCTTTTACTCACCCAGGTGATTAAGTCTGGGTTTTCAGTTGCAGAGTAATCAGCTCTACTTCCCAGAGGCCTGATCACACCAAGCTCTGCAGCTTGCTTCCCTGAGCAAACCACCTTGATGACACCTCTGAGAAAATCCATGCCCTCCAATGCTCACTTCAGGTTCCCCCCAAAGCTCCCATGGGGACATAAACAAGGACACCCTATCAGTCTATTAGGTAGGATGCTTGCTCACAGACTTCCTGTAAGCATATCAGGGTATATAGAGCCCTCAGAGCTCTTCCCCTCCCTGGCAGCCCGCGTTACCCGCCAGGGGTCCAAAACCTTCTCCAACTCAAACAGACAAAGTTCCCTGCTAGATATCTCATTCTTCACCCTTTTGCAGCCACAGTTCCCTGCTAGGCAAAGAAATCTAGCCCACAGAAGCCAATATCTTCTGCTGGGTGGAGGCAACATCTGCCTCTAGTAGTCTTTACGCCTACTAGCTAGGCCTTATTGTCCCTAGTAGCCATCATTCCCTGCTAGACCTCTACCTGCAACAAACAACCAAACTTTTGCTTGGCCAATATTAGCCCCACCTGCAAACCATCAAACATGTAGACTGTCACACTAGTAGTGACTGGATTGGCTATAGTTCTCCAAAATATAGCTGATATACTCATTAGAACAAGTTTTATGGCTACATACAATACAATGATAAACCATAAGGACAGCACTATTAGCATTCTGGGTCACTTGGTTCCCATGTTTTATCATGGAGATGGACCCAAAGAGTTACCAACCAAGAAGGCTCACCACATCAAAATGGAACACACTGACAGTGACCTCCCTGTTGCCTATACTCTTTGCCAGAGGAAGCTGAAGACTCTTTCCTTGAATACTAAGGAGTATAAAGGGACACCTTTGTATGCTGCCAAAGACTTTGTGATCCCAAAGGCCTCACAAGTTATTCACAACACTGGCCTTAGCATGGGGTTCCCAAAAGGATTACATGGCAAAGTGTGCAGTCTTTAAATGGATCCCACTTCAAACCTTGGATATCTCCTGGAATTGTAATGCCTTCAAAGGAGGAAATCTTGGTCCTTGTCAAGATTTCTGGATGTTGACTAATTAACAGATTCAACAAAATAACACGGGCCAGCAGTTAATTACTCTTAATAATGGGTTCAACCAAATAACGCAGGCCAGTAGTTAATCACTCTTAGGAATGGTTATAACAAATTAATGTGGGCTACAGGTTGGTGGAATCAATGAATTAAAATGATCAAATCATATCCTGGCAATTGCTAAATCCCTATTCCTAAATTAATAGTGAAATATGCAGATAATGTGCAATTAATTAGTCCACCTCAACAACCACCTCAAAAATGCTTCCCATATATAATTACTATTATAAACTTTAATTACATTCTAGAACAAGGGCCATCATATGGGCCATCATCTGAAACACTTCTAGAAGTACCCAAAATAGACTGGGCTGTCAAGCCAAACACTCTAAGATAAAAGGCTGTGAGCCTATTATATTAAAGCAGCTCTGATTAAGTGAAAAATTATCTCCACCAACTAGTAGCCAGCCAGGCTAGCTAGCCACTTGGAACGTGATCCAGGTTCACAGCTACTCCACTCAGATTGTTGGATAGTTGTACAGCTTCAGAAAGGATACTGAGCTTTGGAAGCTGTCAAGTGAACTACTGTCACAAACTGCACACACTCAAGGTTGGGCCAAGCTAACTTGGAAAAACGCAGGAAGCCAGACCAGCCTCAATATCAGTTGTCTAATAAAGAGTTGATATTTCAAATCCTTTCCCTAGTTTCATTCCAATTAAGTGGAGAGGAAAAGATCATACTGTTGCCATACAGTATTAAACCCTATAGTAAAATATAGAGACAACAACTTATGAACCTATATTCAGAAGTAGGAAGAACCATCCCAAATCCTTTGAGCCTTGGGTCCTGTCAGACTTGCTACTTCTGATGACAAAAAAAATATTCCAGGCCAAAGGTTACGCCAAAGTCACAGGTTCTCTGTACTTTCCTAATGTTAGAAAACTTAGGATCTCATCTGGCTGATGATAAAATACCATGGTCCACAATTTTCTGACAGTCCTTTTGGGCAATCTTTTCAATATCCTCATAAAGGTAAAGAAAAATCAGGTTTTGGGCCATCTTCAACTAGAAGAAAATTTGGCTTTGATGGATGACATTCCCTTTGGGGAATTCAGTGACTTCAACCTCTCTTGTGACAGTCTTCAGTACTATTGTTAATTCCAAGAGAATCACTCCATGGACTATCCAAGTCACAGAAGGATCAAGCTCTGCATCTTTTTGATAAATAAAAGGCCATCTTTGCAGAGCACAATCATGACCTGGGAAAAGCTCTAGAGCTGGAACATGTATTGGATACACAAGGTACAGCCCTCATATGTTCCTGTCCAATCTAAAGAAGCCAAGCACAACAAGCAATTGTCAACAAGAAGCTACAGAAGCTCCTCTCAGCTGGACTGCTAGTTCCCAGTAAAAGCCCTTGGTCCTCTCCTCTTCTGATAGTAATGAAGAAAGACAGATTCAATTGTGTGGTAATGGATTACTGTAAATTGAACTCTGTTACAAAAAAGATTTTTATCCACTTCCACAAATAGACAACACACTTGACAAGCTAGGTGGCGCCCAATACTTTAGCGCAATGGATCTAATTAGTGGCTATTGGCAAATAGACCTTCCTAAGTCAGACCAAGAAAAATGTGCAATAAATACTGAGCAGGGCCTGTTTCAGCCCACATGTATGCTGCAAGGCTTGGCTAACACCCTGGCCACCCGCAAAATGCAGTGGACTCAGTAATGGGCAACCTCAAGCTTTCTTGTGTCCTTGTTTACCTAGATGGCATCAATGTCTTCTCAAGAACCTTTGGTCAACACTTGGAGCACTAGGAGGCTGTATTCAAACGTTTGATTGAAGCAAATCTAAATCTTAAACCTAGGAAATACAATTTTTGTAAAGAACATTTGAAATTCCTAGGGTATATTATAAGTAAGGATGGACTTAGACCAATTCCTGCAAAAATAGAGGCAATTACCCAGATGCAGCAACCAAGAAAAAAAGGAACATTCAAGTATTCTTGGGGATGATAAGATACTACATATGGTTCTTCCTAATTTCTCTGGCTTGGGAGGTCCTTTATTCCATCTCTTAAAGAACAAGTTTGAATTCTCAAGGACTCTGGGGTGTCAACAAGCTTTTGATGACTTAAAAGCTACTATTGTTGCCAAGCCTGTCCTGGCGTACCCTGATTTCAATTGAACCTTTGTTGTCCATAAGATGCTAGTCTTACCACAATAGTTGCAGTTTTATCCCAAATGGATGACAAAAAATGAAACATCCTGTAGGATACTGCTCAAGAACCTTGAATTGCCATGAGCGTAACTACACATTCACAGAATGGGAATGTTTGGCAGTTATATACACCTACTAGAAGTTTAGGGTATATCTGCACGGCGTTCACTTTACGGTGGTGAAGGACCACACATCTCTTAAATGGATCAAGACCCTGAAGGATCCTGAAGGCTGTTTAGCACATTGGGCCATCAAACTCCAAGCATTTGATTATGAGGTTATACATTGTTCTGGGGCCTCCCACCAGAATGCAGATTGTCTATCTAGACTCCCAAACGTGGCGTTAGTCTCATCTGCGGCAGACAAGCTTTATGACAAGCTACTCCTTGACCAGTCTTTGTGGGGGGAGGAGTCACCTGAGATTCAGAAAATTATGAAGCATCTTGCAGTGGATACTAAGGTCAAAAATAAGCAACTGTTCAAACTCCACAAGGACAATCAGTTACCTTATATTAGACCTTCACTACGCACAGCAGCAATTGTATTTGCTCATAAGACAGTAGGTAATGGGGGTATACAGAAGACACTTAATATTCTGCAAAAACATTGCTAATGGGAAGGGATTCATTCATATGTAGCAGAAATGCTGGCTGCCTGTAATGATTGCAATATAGAGCAACCAAAAATCTTGCGCTACCAGCATTGCCTAATTCAACCTGGGTTTGCTTTTCATACTGTTGTAATAGACGTAGTTGGGCCTCTTCCACTGACCACTGGCAAAATCAAGTCTTTGATTGTTGCAGTAGATCAACTGACCAAATGGTTTGAAATTTCAGGAAGCCAGGCATAGGTAGAGGCATTAGGCGGCTCAGGACAGAGTGTGTCCAAGCTAGCGGGTGAAGCCCACCATAGAATGGGTGCTAACTTGATAATGTAAGATACAGATCACCCAAGTAAGGACCAGAGTCCGGAGTTAGGGACCATGTAATCCACCAATTCTGTCAAAGTAATGTAGAGTACTCCAAACAGTTGAGTGGATGCGGTCTCAGCGGCAGTGGAGGGTTCTATTGGGTGGTCTGGTCTTGGGTTAAGGGCAGAGTCATGGGGACAAAGTATGCTGGCAGATGATTGTACTTGTCTTTGAACAATAAGGGCAGCACCTCCATCCTATTTCCTTTGTGTCCTATGTATTTGGTTTCTCTAGTCCTTGCCAAGGGATTGGTAATGAGGATGGTTTCCAAGTTGTACTCTGAGTAGGCAGGGTTGGGCAGGTATTCAATAAAGTGCACAGATCCAAAGGGGGCTCCAGGGGGACAGTATAGTGCCTGAAGCAGTTTGGCAGGTTGGTCTCTGAAGGGGGCGGTTGCCTGATTATCTACTTGGCTGGAGTTGAGATAAAAAATCACAAGACTAGATAGGGTAGGATTTGTTCAAACCAAAGGTTCATAAAACTTTATTATCAAAAATGATAAGGTCATCACCACACCACCAGTGTTCTTATACCATGTGATTTTGCTTATTTGCTTTTTGCAGGCTTCAGGTCCATGGGCAATTTTCCAACAGGGCATGTATCTTGGCTTAGGTTCTTGAGAGCAGCAGGTCCTGGTTGGGTTTTCTCTGGCAAACAGAAGTGGCAATGCTTAATTTTGCCGCTGTTATTCACCTTATCATCTGAGCTGGCTAATTGCATTCCCATTTTTGGACTGGGGACTGGTGGCAGTAGGTGCTTATTGACAGGGCTAGTAGTGGGTCTTGTCCAAGCCACAACTTCTGTGTAGGTCTGGGCCCTCAGTGGCACCGGTTTGACAGATCCTGGTTGGGCTGGCTCTTGAGAACAGAAGTGGCAATGCTTTGTTTTGCCGCTGTTATTTGCTATGTCACCTGAGCTGGCCAATTGTAATACTCTTTCTGGACTGGAGACTGGCAACAGTTGGTACATGTTGATAGGGCTCATACTAGGTCTTTTCCCAACCTCCTTTAGGCAGGACACATCTCCTGCGTAGCTATGGGCCTTCAGTGGCACTGGTTTGGCGGCAATCTGGCAATCATTTAGGAAATCCTCATTATTAAGTTGGCGGGATGCAGGGTAATTTAACAACTTGAGTCTGTGGCTTAACAGGTTGGTGGGTCCTGGGCCTTCCTGGGGGGCTCAATCCGCCTTCAGAGGACTGGGTTTCAACTCTTGGGCTTTCAACACAAGTATTGAAATGTCATTCATGACAAGAAGCAAAAGCAATCTAAATCAGTCATCACTGACTAAAGCCAAGTTCATATTAGAGAAAATCCTCTATAGGCACAGCTGTCTAAAAATACTGCTGACAGATAATGGGACAAATTTTATAAGCTACATGATACCTAGGCTAAACAAGCTTATGGGTATTTGAAGTACTCTGTCAAGACCCTAGCATCCTCAAACCAATGGTATGATGGAAAAAACAAATGAAAAACTAGTTCAAATCCTGAGAAAGCTAAGCCACCAGCATGAGTTAGAATGGGATACATATCTTTCAGCTGCAGTCTTTGCTTATGTCGTAAATTACACAATTAATGCTATTTTGATATGGCCTTTGAATTGTGATAGTTGCAAAGATTTGGCTGGGTTTGCTTTCAACTTTGGAAATTCCTTGCCTTCTGCAAATGGGTCTGGTTCAATATCCACCCATTTCAGATTATTGTACCTGTCTGTGATTGATCCTGATATGACTTCATCCCAACGTGACCTCCTCAGCCACTCTGTTTTCCTAATGAGTGATCACTGTCCCTTGCATAGCATTTAAAGTAGAATTGTTACTCCCAATAAAGTTTAAGTTTATCCACATTTGCATTGGCTTTAATAATCTTCAAGCCTTTTCCTTTCCTTTCCTTTCTACCAAAAGGACTTTTACATCTTGTTTTCCAGGAAATTAAGGTGCATGCCCTTAATCTTGCCCTGAAGGCTAACCCAAGGCTAGCTTTGAGCCTCAAATCTTTTGTTATAAAGATTTCCCGTTGTGTCCTCCAGGATGTTGTCCCCTGGAGCCAAACATAACAAAATGGTGCTCACTACAGGGGGAAACAAAGTTTGGGCTTGTGAAGTTGCTGGATATATGCACGACAAACATCAGCAGCTTTAACTTCAGCTATGCAAATGATTTGAACGGATCTAAAGCAAGCACTGTTGAAGCTTGATACCTTGACATGGCTGCTCATCACTGCGCTTGCTTTAGATCTGTTCAAATCATTTGCATAGCTGAAGTTAAAGCTACTGATGTTTGTTGTGCATATATCCAGAAACTTCTCAAGCCCAATTTTTGTTTCCCCCTGTAGTGAGCACCATTTTGTTGTGTTTGGCTCCAGGGGACAACAGCTTACAACATTTGCTTCCACAGAGCAGCTGGGAAAAGCCCTTTCCAGTTGCTATATGGCTGGCAACCTAGCCTACCACCACATTTATATAGCTTGGTAAACCCCAGCAAAGCTGTATCTCCATATACATACCTTCAAAGGTTATCCCAGATACTGATTAAGTTATAATCAAAAGCATATTTGACCAACCTGTCCGCCAAAATCAAGGGTATTGATCAAGCAGGACAACACTGTCCAGCTATTTTAGTATATGAGATATGCAGCAAGGTGTATTTCTACAGCAACTGAGGCTATGGTTGTGAAAGCAAGCTTGTGTTGCTATGGCAAGGACCAATGAAGGTAGTCCAGAAGATAGGTGTAGACAGTTAACCTTGAAGGACCTGGAGACCGGACAATTGATTACCCAGGTACATACACAGTACATGAACAAGGCTCCTTGTAATCAATACCAAACCCCATTAAATGTAGCAACTTGGAAAAAGAAAAGACTAATATAAAAAATCCATGAGTTGTTACCCTATTTGCATCAAGAATGAGATAAGGCCTATAGAAATGAAAAGATAGGATGGTTTATGAAAAAGTACTTTATTAAGATGCTATTGCCTCTAAACTCAGGCACAACTGGATGAGGCCTTTTGCCACTGCTGTGTAAATAAGCCAGACATTGGGCAACCAGCAGAAAGAAAATGGAAGGAAATAAGACTTGTTGACAGGAAGGAATTTTACACAATTTATGCCAACAGAGTAAAGAAAGGCAAGGCCAAGCAGAATGCACTCCCACAGAAGACTCTTGCGTTGAGCATATTCCTCTGGTGTCTTCCCTCCTACAGAATACAGGACCCCAAGGAGCCACTCACTGTACTCAGAAATATGGTGTAGTCTCTGATAGGAGACAACTTTAGAGCTGCTAAGATCCAGATTTCAAACCAACATCATTGACTGACAACTTCCTGGCCTACTGTAACTGAGAAGCTCCAAGCTAGTCCCCATATCTTGCTGCAAGTATACTCATGGCTATCTGAACTATGCCATAAGGGCACTGGACCTATAGAAGAACAAAGATTGGCCCACACAGTGACCACCAGCTCAAGAAGTTTGAGAGCGCAAGATATCTGATTGTCTGTCAAAGATATCCTATCATAGGATAAGTCTTGAAGGCATAGATGTGCATACTTCACTGGTTTTACCCTAGGAATACACCAGTGCGCCATATTTTCTACTTATATGTTGTGTGTATACTTCTGGGAAGTACAATAAACCTGATAAAGGGGAATATTAAGAAGAGAATGATACTTTATTAAATATGAATATAGGGTATTATATAGTATCATGACAAGCCACATGTTGTCCATGTACATCATGGGGGTCATGGGGCTTATCTGAGTAATGTTCTTCTTGAGTCACAAGGCTTACTCAAGTTGGGTTCCATTTAGTATTTGGATTGATTGATCCCTGTCATAGATGGCTTGACTGATAATGGTGCCACCGGCTTACTGGCTGGTTGGTGAGTCATTCAGTGACCCATTTGGCAATTACTTGGGGTGTTAATTCCCCAAGAGGGAGTAATCAAATATGTTGCAACATCTCCCCATGGGGTACTGGAAGGCAGAGCCTTGGGAATGTTGAAACTGCAGGCTCAACCCGCCAGCAAGGTTCCAACCAAGCAGATTTGTGACCTGGAATCTGATTATCCAGTCACCCAAAGCCAGACTAGGAAGTCAACTCAAATTACCAAATCCAACAACATGAACAGATGATGATCCTTTACGGTGGATACCTCAATTTGGCGCTTGACTTGTTATCAGGATCAAGCCACCCCCTTCTTTCATCTAGCCGTGTGATCACCAATCTTGTTCCTTCTATCCTTGATTCACATGATCTATATAGTCATTATCTCTCAATAAAGATTATTATTTATCCTCTAAATATTTTTTCCCTGTGTAACTCTGCTAAAACAGCACAGTTACAACATTGGTAGCACAGGTAGGTTCTCCATCCTACCTTATCTTGAAAAATTCCGCCTGTTGCCTGCACACGCCACAGCCAACAAATCCTCAACAAAATTATGTCTGGCCTCCTTCCCAACTGGACTCCGTATGCTCCTGGTACCGAGATACCTGATGGTTTTGTCCTCTACCAAAATACGGTGATACGCTACCTGCCTTCAACGCCCTGTCCGCCCAAGGGTTCTTTCAGGCACCTTCCTCAATGCCACAACCAGCTGACAAAACTACCATGCCCACCTATGTTGCACAAAGACTTTGCAGTGCCGCCTTGGAACCCTTTGCCAGGGCCAACAACGACAATACTGCAGCATGGATCCAGTCCGCTCAAAGCAAGCTGGCTCAGATGGAATGCCCACAGTAATTCCAGATTGCAGAGATTTCCATTTTCCTGACCCATGACGCTAGCACCTGGTGTGACAAGTGGCACAAAGAACACACTGACAAGAACTGGGACACTTTCAAACAGGACTTCTTGGCAAGGTTTGTGCTTAAGGATACAGCGCTCATGATTATACGTCGAGTAAAGAACCTGACCCAGACAGGCGCCATTAAAAAACTCACCAGCGCCTACAAGGAACTCTGTCTCTGTGCCCCATCTGACAAAGCCTTTGACACCCCAGCAACACACCTCATGTACTACAACGCCCTCAAGTTGCACGTGATGAGACATGTGAATCTGGACCAAGTAATCAATCTGCAAAGCCTGTACTGTGAAGCAGAAAAAGCAGAACAAACATCCAAAGCTCTACACAAGGCACAGACTGGGAAGCATGAAAGGCCCAAGGACTCCCATCCAAGAGGGCGCTCCTCTCAACCACCTCCTGGGGGCAACAACAACAACCACAAACCCTCAGGTTTGAATGGGAATGGAAATGGAAATAACAGCCAGTCAAATTGTACCCATTTCTGTGTCACCACCACCCAAGGCAACCAAGATGAGGGAAAAGCCCAGGGAGAGCACTAAGCAAGCCAAGCTCTCCCCACGCAGCTCCTGACTTGCCCAAAAATTAATACCAACCCAAGGATGTGGACCAATGTCCAATGATCCAGGTACCCTCAGAAGACCCAGTACTATACACCATCACCAGACATCCCAATAAATTGATGTCTTACCCTTTCTGCTTTTGCAGTTACACAGGCTCAGCACTCCTGGACTCAAGCGCAGACCAAACCTTAGTCAACAGTAACTTTGTAGATAGATTCAAGCTGGTCACTAATCCTTTGCGGATTAAAAACGTGGTCCTGGCTGATGAACACCACATTGCCGTGACAAGGGAAACCACCCCCTTCTCCGTCATACTTGAGAACCTCCACTCCACCATCCAAGGTCCCGTCATTGACTTCCCTAAGTTTGACATTGTACTGGGACTAGACTGGTTACAGAAAAACAACCCCCATGTGGACTGGGCGACCTCTGTGTTGACCATCAAACTGAAGGCGTCAACCACCAGCTCTACCCTGACTCCGTGGACCAACTCCTATATGACCACGTCTTTGTACCAATCACTGAAACCTTGGACAAGAAGGAAATTCTGAAGGCAATTGACTGGGACTCCTGCCAGTATGAAATCATACACTTCAAGGACCACCAGGATACCTCCACACCTCAAGACCGTGACATTGTGGCCCATCATCCAGAAATCTTTAAGGAAGCGTTACTGGGACTACCCCATGAAAAACACATTCAACATTTCATCCAACTCAAGGGGGCTGTACCCAAGGCACGCCCTATTTACAGACTGACCCCAAACAAGGACAACACCCTGCGCGCCTATCTCAAGAAGGTACTAGAGAAAGGAAAAATCTGCCCCTCACAGTCTCCCTTTGGGGCCGCCGTATTCTTTGTGGCTAAAAAGGACGGTACCTTACGCCTGGTCACAGACTACTGTGCCTTAAACAAAGTCACCATAAAGAATTGTTACCCACTGCAACTGATTGATAACCTTTTTGACACCTTAGGAGGAGCCACCGTCTTCTCCAAGATTGGTCTAACTGCAGTCTACAATCAGATTTGTATCAAGGAGGAAGACATCCCCAAGACTGCCTTCTGCACTAAGTACAGTTCCTACAAATGTGTGATGCTCAACTTTGGCAAAACCAATGCCCTGTCCACTTTTGTAATCTTCATGAACAAAGTGTTTGTGCCACACATAGGCAAATATGCCCTAGTATACCTGGACAATATTATTGTCTACAGCCCCTCAGTGGAACAGCACCACAAAGACCTGGAGGAAGTCTTTGCAACCTTGGCACAACACAAACTGTTGGCCAAACCCTCCAAATGTCAGTTCTTCCAGGAGCAACTACCCTTCCTGGGACACATAGTCTTGAAAGACGCATCAAACCCAACAACAAAAGATATAAGCCATCTGCAAGATGCCACCTCCCAATCTCGGTACTGTGCTGTTTTAGCAGAGTTACACGGGTAAAAATATTTAGAAGATATATAATAATATTTATTGCAAGATAGTGATTATTTAGCTGTTGTGAATCAATGGATATCAGGAACATGATTGGTGATCACACGGCTGGATGAAAGAGGGGGTGGCTTGATCCTGATAATGAGTCAAGCGCCAAATTAAGGTATCCACTGTGAAGGATCATCATCTGTTCATGTTGATGGATTTGGTAATTTGAGTTGACTTCCTAGTCTGGCTTCAGGTGACTGGGTAATTGGATTGCAGGTCACAAACCCGCTTGGTTGGAACCTTGCTGGCGGGTCAAGCCTGCAGTTCTGACACCCCCCTTGGCTGAAGGTTGCCTCCTCTGGGGGCAGGTTGTCAGGGAGGTTGTCAGGAGCCCGGGCGCCATATTGAACCAGTTGTTGTTTGGTGGCAGGCAGGGCGGTTTCTTGTTGTTTCTGTCTTGCTTTGCAGGGTTGTAGACGGTTGTGGTGTAAGGTCTTGTCTTGCTTGCGTTTCCCAAGACCTTGCAAAAGGTAAGTGTTATTGTTGTTTACCTTTAGAATGATTGCTGGCCCTACTTTTTTGGGTTGTAGTTTGCTTTTGTCAACATTCATGACCCAGACTTTGTCCACATCTTTATGTCTATTGCAGATTGGAACTAAGGTCTTTTTTAAGCGTTTCTTTTTCTTTGGCTGCTTGTTTGCTGTTGGCCTCTACTACTTGAGGATCTGAGCAAGGGGGAACTTGACTTGGAATTTCCAGTTTGGGTCCTGTCAATGCTTGAATGATATTTGGCTGTGTGCTGTATACCAGTTCAAACAGGCTTTTTCCGGTGGATCTGTATACTTGGGTTTGGCACACAAGTAATGCAGTTAGTAGCTGCTTATACCAGTCTTCATTCTCCTGGCAGTGAGTTTGGCTAGGGCTTGCACAAGGCTATCATTAAGCCACTCTATGCGTCCATTGGCCTGTGGATGGTATGGTGTTTTGACAGTGTGTTTGACCCCATTCTTGGTGAGGTACACGTTGTTGTCTTTGGAGGTCAATTCTTTGCCTTCATTGGTTATCAGGAGTTCTGGCTTTCCAAACCTGCTGATTGTTTCCTTGCCAATGAATCATCAGACGTTGTTGCCTGTGTGTGTTTTCACCGCTTTGGCTACTGGCCACCTTGTTGCAAAATTGATGGCTGTGATGATGTATTTTTTGTTGTTGTGCTTTCCTGACATGGGGCCCACAATTTAAAGAGCCCATACTTTGAACAGTAGTTGGGTTTGAATGGGGAGTACAGACTTAGGCGGGGTTTTGCTTTTGGCATCTTTTTGCAGACCTCACACTGTTCTAATACTTCCTGGACATTGCAGTATAAGGTTGGTCACCAGGCTTTATGTTTTAGGAATTGGTATAGATTTTGGATCTTAGTATGTCTGAGATCCCTATGATAGCAAAGAATGGTATCAACTGTTGATGTGTGGGGATTTAGGGAATGGTTGTGCCATCCAACATTTTTATGTGGATAGTTCCATATACATCAGCAAAAAGATGTTCATTCTTGATGACTGTTTCTTTGGTGATATTGGTTGTGCCTGCAGGGAACCCTTTGTCTTCTGTTTGTAGCACTAGGAGGGGCCAGTCTGGGTCTAGCCCATTCTCTCCCCTAGAAGCGCGGACATACAGATGGGACAGGGCGTCTGCCATGGCAAGCTTGGCCCCAGGCTTATACTGGATGCGCATGTTAAACCTCTCTAAGATTTTCATTCACCACACTTGGCGATGTGATAGGTTTGCTTGTGTCTTGAAGTAGATGAGCAACTTATGATCAGTTAGTGCTGTGAATTCTTCCTGCTGTTCCAGGTAACAGCGACATTTGACTAGGCAGTCTACAATGGCCAACAGTTCTTTTTTGTGGATCAGGTATCAACACTTTCCATCTTTCAGTTTGCACAACTTGTAGGCTACAGGCAGGAAGTCACCATCACTATTCTTATATTGTAGTACTCCCCCAATGGACGCATCTGAGGTGTCGGTTTCCATCTGGTACTCTCTGTCTTGTTTGGGGTATTGTAAGATGGTAGCTGTTGTGAGCTTTTCCTTGAGACGTCTAAAACAGAGGTCACGTTGGGGGATCCATACAAACTTGGACTTGGCGCCTGTTATGGCAGACAAGGGGGCGGTCAAGACGCCACAGTTGGGTATAAAGCGTTGTACATAGGCCACCATTCCCAAGAAGGTGCGTAGTTCTGAATTGTCCTTGGGAGGTGGCATCTTTCAGATGGCTTGTATCTTCTGACTGTTGGGTTTGATGCTGTCTTTTGAGACTATGTGTCCCAAGAAGGGTAGTTGCTCTCAGAAGAACTGGCATTTGGAGGGCTTGCCCAACAGTTTGTGCCATGCCAGGGTTGCAAAGACTTCCTCCAGGTCTTTGTGGTGTTGTTCCACCAAGGGGCTGTAGACAATTATATTGTCCAGGTACACTAGGGCGTTTTTGCCTATGTGGGGCGCAAACACTTCATTCATGAAGGTTAAAAAGGTGGACAGGGCATTGGTCATGCCAAAGTTGAGTACCACACATTTGAGGAACCGTACTTGGTGCAGAAGGCTGTCTATGGATGTCTTCCTCCTTGATACCAATATGATTGTAGCCTGCAGTTAGATCAATCTTGGAGAAGACGGAGGCTCCTCCCAAGGTGTCAAAGAGATTGTTGATTAGTGGTAATGGGTAACAATTCTTAATGGTGACTTTGTTTAAGGCGCGGTAGTCTGTGACCAGGCGTAAGGTACCATCCTTTTTAGCCACAAAGAATACAGCGGCCCCAAAGCAAGACTATGAGGGGCAGATAAGTCCTTTTTCCAGTGCCTCTTTGAGATAGTTGCACAGGGTGTTGTCCTTGTTTGGGGTCAGCCTGTAAATGGGGTGTGCCTTGGGTACAGTTCCCTTGAGTTGGATAGAGTGTTGGATGTGTTTCTCAGGTGGTAGCCCAGGTAAAGCATCCTTAAAGATTTCTGGATGATGGGCCACAATGTCACGGTCTTGAGGTGTGGAGGTATCCTGGTGGTCCTTGAAGTGTATGATTTCATACTGGCAGGAGTCCCAGTCAATTGCTTTCAGGTTTCCTTCTTGTCTAAAGTCTTCATGATGCGTACAATGATGTGGTCTTGTAGGAGCTGGTCTACAGAGTCTGGGTAGATTTGGTGGTTGACACCTTCACGCTTGATGGTCAACAGTGAGGTCGCCCAGTCCATGTGGGGGTTGTTTTCCATAGCCAATCCAGCCCCAGTACAATGTCAAACTTAGGGAAGTCAATGACAGGACCTTGGATGGTGGAGTGAAGTGGAGGTTCTTAAGCATGATGGAGAAGGGGGCAGTTTCATTTGTCACGGGAATGTGGTGTTCATCAGCCAGGACCACGTTTTTAATCCGCAAAAGATTAGTGGCCAGCTTGAATTTATCCACAAAGCTGCCGTTGAATAAAGTTTGATCTGAGCCCAAGTCCAGGAGTGCTGAGCCTGTGTAACTGCAAAAGAGGAAAGGGTAAGACATCAATTTATTGGGATATCTGGCAATGGTGTAAAGTACTGGGTCTTCCAAGGGCACTTGGATCATTGGGCATTGGTCCACGTCCTTGGGTCAGTATTCATTGTTGGGCAAGTCAGGAGTTGGTGGGGAGCGCTTGGCTTGCTTAGTGCTCTCCCCGGGCTTTTTCCTCATCTTGGTTGCCTTGGGTGGCAGTGACGCAGAAATGGGTACATTTCAACTGGCCCATATTTCATTTCCCATTCCCATTCAAACCCAAGGGTTTGTGGTTGTTGTTGTTACTGTTGCCTCTAGGGGGTGGTTAAGAGGAGCGCCTGCTTGAATGGGAGTACTTGGGCCTTTCTTGTTTCCCAGTCTGTGCCTTGTGTAGGGCGTTGAAAGTTTGTTCCGCTTTTTTTGCTTCACAGTACAGGCTTTGCAGGTTGTTAACTTAGACCAGGTTCACATGTCTCATCACATGCAACTTGAGAGCATCATAGTACATGAGGTGTGTTGCTGGGGTGTCAAAGGCCATGTTGGATGGGGCACAGAGACAAAGTTCCTCTTAGGCGCAAGTGAGTTTTTTTACGGTGCCTGTCTGGGTCAGGCTCTTGTTTGGTGTATGATCATAAGCGCTGTGTCCTTAAGCACAAATCTTGCCAGGAAGTCTTGTTTGAAGGTGTCCCAGTTCTTATCAGTGTGCTCTTTGTGCCACTTGTCACACCAGGTGCCAGCATCATGGGTCAGGCAAATGGTAATCTCCGCAATCCAAAATTGCTGTGGGCATTCCATCTGAGCCAGCTTGCTTTGAGCAGACTGGATCCATGTGGCAGCATTGTTGTTGTTAGCCCCAGCAAAGGGCTCCAAGGCGTTGCTGCAAAGTCTTTATACAACATAAGCAGGCATGGTGGTTTTGTCAGCTGGTTGTGGCATCAAGGAAGGTGCCTGAAAGAACCCTTGGGCGGATAGGGCATTGAAGGCAGGTAGCAGGATCACTGTGTTTTGGTAGAGAATAAAACCATCAGGTATCTTGGTACCAGGAGTATACAGAGTCCAGTTGGGCAGGAGGCCAGACATAATTCTGTCAAGGATTTGTTGGCTGCGGCGTGTGTGGGCAACAGGCGGAATTTTTCAAGATAAGGTAGGATGGAGAACCTAACTGTGCTACCAATGTTGTAACTGTGCTGTTTTAGAAGAGTTACACGGGAAAAATATTTAGAAGATAGATAATAATCTTTATTGTGAGATAGTGATTATATAGCTATTGTGAATCAATGGATAGCAGGAATATGATTGGTGATCACACATCTGGATGGAAGAGAGGGTGGCTTGATCCTAATAATGAGTCAAGTGCCAAATCAAGGTATCCACCGTATTAGATCACTATCTGTTCATGTTGATGGATTTGGTAATTTGAGTTGACTTCCTAGTCTGGCTTTGGGTGACCAGGTAATCAGATTGCGGGTCACAAACCCGTTTGGTTGGAACCTTGCTGGCGGATTGAGCTTGCAGTTTTGACACCAAGGACAAGTTAGAACTATGCACCTTCTTGAGAATGGTGGCCTATGTACAACGCTTCATACCCAACTGTGGAGTCTTGAATGCCCCCTTGTCCACCATAACAGGCGCCAAGTCCAAGTTTGTATGGACCCCCCAACGTGACCTCTGTTTTAGACGCCTCAAAGAAAAGCTAACAACAGCTCCCATCTTAAAATACCCCAAACAAGACAGAGAATACCAGATGGAAACCGACATCTCAGATGCGTCCATTGGGGGAGTACTACAATATAAGAATAGTGATGGTGACTTCCTGCCTGTAGCCTACAAGTCACGCAAACTGACAGATGGCAAGTGTCAATACCCAATCCACATCAAAGAACTGCTGGCCATTGTATACTACCTAGTCAAATGGCGCTGTTACCTGGAACAGCAGGAAGAATTCACAGCACTAACTGATCATAAGTCGCTCATCTACTTCAAGACACAAGCAAACCTGTCACGCCGCCAAGCGCAGTGAATGGAAATCTTAGAAAGGTTTAACATGCTCATCTAATATAAGCCCAGGGCTGAGCTTGCCATGGCAGACGCCCTGTCCCATCTGTATGTCCGCACTTCTAGGAGAGAGAATGGGCTTGACCCAGACTGGCCTCTCCTAGAGCTACGTACAAAAGACAAAGAGTTTTCTGCAGGCACAACTGACATCACCAAAGAAACAATCATCAATAATGAACACCTCTTTGCTGACGTATACAGGACTCTTCACAGAAAAATGTCAGATTGCACAACCATTCCCTATATTCCCACACATCAGCAAGTTGACACCATTCTTTGCTACCACAGAGATCTTGGACATACTAAGAGCCAAAATCTATACAAGTTCCTAAAGCATAAAGCCTGGTGGCCAATTTTATACCACAATGTCCAGGAAGTGCTAGAACAGTGCGAGGTTTGCAAAAAGTTTGCATAAAGCAAGACCCCCTAAGTCTGTACTCCCCATTCAAACCCAACTAACGTTCAAAGTATGGGCTCTTGACATTGTGGGCTCCATGTCAGGAAAGTACAACAAAAATAAAACATCATCACAGCCATTGATTTTGCAATAAGGTGGTCAGAGCCCAAGCGGTGAAGGCACACACCAGCAACAACGTCTGATGAATTATTGGCAAGGAAATAATCAGCAGGTTTGGAAAGCCAGAACTCCTGATAACCAATGGAGGAAAAGAATTGACCTCCAAAGACACCAATGTGTACCTCACCAAAAATGAGGTCAAACACACTGTCACAACACCATACAATTCACAGGCCAATGGATGCATAGAGCGGCTTAATGGTAGCCTTGTGCAAGCCCTAGCCAAACTCACCACCAAGAGAATGGAGACTGGCATAAACAGATACCAACTGCATTAATTGTGTGCCAAACCCAAGTAAACAGATCCACCAGAAAAAGCCCGTTTGAACTGGTATACAGCATACAGCCAAATATTGTCCATGCATTGACAGGACCTAAACTGGAAATTCCAAGTCAAGTCCCCCCTCACTCAGATCCTCAAGTAGTAGAGGCCAACAGCAAACAAGCAGCCAAAGAAAAGGAACACTTACAAAAGACTTTTGTTCCTATCTGCAATAGACATGAAGTCAGGGACAAAGTCTGGGTCATGAATTTTGACAAAAGCAAACTACAACCCAAAAATGTAGGGCCAGCAATCATTCTAAAGGTAAACTACAATAACACTTACCTTGTGCAAGGTCTTGGGAAACGCAAGCAAGACAAGACCTTAAACCACAACCGCCTACGGCCCTGCAAAGAAAGACAAAAACAACAAGAGAACTCCCTGCCTGCCACCAAACA
Source organism: Entomophthora muscae (assembly GCA_014839935.2). NCBI lineage: Eukaryota > Fungi > Entomophthoromycota > Entomophthoromycetes > Entomophthorales > Entomophthoraceae > Entomophthora > Entomophthora muscae. The sequence continues at coordinate 15,786 of QTSX02005238.1, read as the reverse complement.
ACAACTGATTCAATATGGCACCCAGGATCCTGACAATCCCCCTGCTGACCTGCCCCCAGAGGAGGCTGACCTTCAGCCAGGGGGGTGTCTAAACTGCTGGCTCAACCCGCCAGCAAGGTTCCAACCAAGCGGGTTTGTGACCCACAATCCAATTATCCGGTCACACGAAGCCAGACTAGGAAGTCAACTTGAATTCCAAATCCATCAACATGAACAGATGATGATCCTTCACGGTGGATACCTCAATTTGGTGCTTGAATCATTATCAGGATCAAGCCACCCCCTTCTTCCATCCAGCTATGTGATATCAATCTTGTTCCTTCTATCCTTGCTTCACATGATCTATATAATTATTATCTCTCAATAAAGATTATTATCTATCTTCTAAATATTTTTCCCCGTGTAACTGTTCTAAAACAGCACAGTTACAACAGGAATTTTCTTAAAAGTGTTGGAGATACAAGCTTGGTATTAATCCAATTTGGCATTGGGGACAGGGAGTCTGTTTTTTGTTGGGCTGTTCTTGCTTTGCATAGGCAGAGTTGGTCATGGTGCATACGTTTTAGTTCTGTCATGATTAACCTTCATTTGTAGCTGCTATTCTGTCAACATATTAATTGGGTTTTCTCTCTAAACTACCCAGTTCTACTTGACCAAATTATTTGCACCTTTCACCAATTATCCTCTCCTTTCCTTCATTCCTCACCTGTATTACCTTGGATTTGATTATTGCTTTCACAAGCTTTTTATTAATCTTAGAGTGACTAAAGGTTGTTTTTGAAATTCCTTAACTTTTTGACATTGGATTTAAACTCTTGACCTATACGCCAAGGTAATAGTTTGGTTTGCAAACGTTTTAACCTTCACTATACGTCAATTACATCATTCCCCAGGCTCTGAACTTAGTTTTCCTTCCTTTTGGCTTGCTTAAACCGCCTAGCCACTTGCTTTAACTGCCTTTCTCCCTCCAAGTCTCCTTTATGCTTACTTAACTTTTTAAGTTAGTTAAGCAGTTGACCACAAACCATGATTTTTTTGTCCCTCTCAAGGTAAGTTAACCTTAACAGGTTAAACTCTTATTTTTAAATCTGCACCTCATTCTACCAAAGCTAAATAAAAGGCTTGGTTTGCCAGTCTCAACACTAAGTTGAGATTGTTTGACTTACACCCCAAAAAGGTACTTGTTAGGTTCTGTGGCTTGTGTTTTCTCTTTCAGTCTTTATCCTTAGCTTCCTTCTTAGTTCCATGATCCCCTTTAACTTTATCTTTCATCAGCTAGGCCATTTTTATAGTGGTGTTCACAATTTAATTGTTGATAGTTTCAATCCCCCTGCTAGTGCTGATCACTTTCCAGACTTATAATTTGACTTTTTAACCAAATTGTCAGTCATTAAGACTGGTCTTTATTTTATAACCTTAGATTTAATAAACCGCCTTAGTCCTTATTTCATTTATTATAAGCTCTTAGGAGCCTTAGTACAGTTATTATTGCAAACCTTGCCTACCTTTTTATACTTAACAAATATAAATATTCTTGGTGTAAAGGCCCTAGTTTACAATAATCTACCCCAAGCCTTCAGATCTTACAAGTTCTGTTTGGGCCCTGATTCCCTTGATGAGGTAGGTATTGTTGGGCTTGACTTGCATGACAATTTCTGGCCCAAGTAACCCTGGGTCTAATTTATGCTGATTGTAGTTGACAACCCAGATCTTGTCCCCAACTTGGAATCTTTCCTGCTGTAGTGGGATTGTTCCCTCTTGACTCTTTTGTGTTCCATTTCCTCTTGGTCTTTTCTAGTGTGTTATACGTTAGAGTCACTGTTGTCTGGCACCTTTTTGGGCAGAGGTAATTATAGTCCTGCATGTACTGACAAGTGTGAGCTTTTGTCCATAGAAGAGTTCATAAGGGCTTTTGCTTGCGTTACAGTTGACTTATGTTCTACAGACTATGAGTGCTGTTGGTAGCATATCAACCCAGGCCTTTGGATTATTAGCAGATAACTTACTGAGGGCTTCTACAAGCAAGCTGTTTAGTTGTTTTACTTTTACATTTGCTTGAGGGCAATATGGGCTGGCTGTGATGTGCTTTATTCCATTCTTGGCAAGATAGATATTGGAATCAATGGTCTTAAGTTTTTTGCCTTCATCTGTGATCAGGAGGTCAGGTTTCTAAACTTGGCTATGATTTCTTTCCCAATAAATTGTCTCACATCATTGCCTTTGTGTTTTTTTGTGGCTTGTGCCACAGGCCACCTGGTTGCACAGTCAATAGCTGTTATGATGTACTTCTTGACCTTGCTTTCACCAGGCATTGGTCTCACAATATCCAACAACCATACCTTGAAGGGTTGTGTGATGGATACAAGTACTATCAACTTGGGTGGTACTTTGGTTTGGATGTACTTCTCACAGACTTTGCATTGCTTCAGTACCTCTATGATATCATCTAGCATGTTGGGCCACCAGTAGCATGTCTTGAGATATTTGTGCAAGTTTCTTCTACAGGTGTGTCCCAGGTCTCTGTGATAGCAGAGGATTGTGTCAATCTTTTGTGTTGACAGATTGTAAGGTACAGTGTCACCATTTGAAAGTATTTGGTGTAGAGTACCATATACGTTTTTGAACAGCAACTGTGGTAAGTTTGACTCCCTGGTGGTTGACTCCCTAGTACTTGACACTTTGTCAAGTACCAGGGAGTTGAGTGCCACATATGTGAATCTATTAGTATTTTTGACTTAACTGATTTTAAGCTAATTTTTACTAGTAAATTAGGGGTTCAAAACCAAAAACCAAGGTTAATTTTACTTGAACTTGACTCTGTTTAATAATTTAGTTAGCTAAAATACCAATTTAAGGGGCAATTTATAAGTAAATTTACTAATAGAAATGAAAAAACTTGTTTTCAACACTCTAAAACAAAAAGTGACCAGTTCAACACTTTTTAAACCAAATTTTAATTTTATTAATAAAATACATATGTGCTTATATAAAAATTGTTATTTACAACTATATTTTTATTATTAGTGTCCATAGTTATCAATTAGGCTCCCAAGCACCACTATACTGGATTTAGTGGTATAGACATTAATTAAATATACCACTTGTTTTACATTATGCCATTCCTGGGTTTGTGGATTAAGTGGTACCACATAAATTCAGCCCAATTTATTAAGAGATTTCATATGTACTTTATAAAAAAACAGAAACTTGACTCACCCTCTGTTTGACTTTATCCACTTGCTACCCAATTGGTTTTGGATTTAACTAAACAAAGGATTGGAATTAAGGCTAAATTAATATGTGATGCACTATGAGTGCCACTTGACACTCACCCACTTGACACTTGACTTGGGGATTAGTACAGAGAGCTTCTTAACATTTTAACCAACAGTATGGTAATGTCAGGAATGTTCTTTTAGACATTTCTGACAACAATACATTTTCTGGAATAGTAGGGGAAATACTCCCCTTTTTGGGTTTATTAGAGTCACCTAAAATAAATGGGTTAGTGGGTAGTAGCTGCCCTTTATTACCTGTTAATTTAACCCCAGAATGGGTTTCAAAGCCAACCTTGAAGTTGACAGGATTTGAACCTGGGTCTCTTTTACTCTTGAGTCCTATGTTTGATAATAGAGCAACTATTAAGTTTACAAAGGACAAATTGTTACCTTCTGAGCCGGGTTGCAGCCAATCAAACGTTACAGCAATCAAACTGTTGTATCTATTTAAACATATGATGACGTCCAGATTGATTTTGACCTTGTTTTTGCTTCTGTCAACCTGTTGACCTCTGTTTCCATTGTTGGTTCTGGTTTTCCTTCCCCAGTTTTAACTGGGGATAAAGTTGGGCACTCCTGCTGATCCTGCACCAGTCACAAACTTTAAAACACACACCAATGCCTCCCTTGTATTGCTGAGGTCAGTTATTTTCCTTCAGCACACAAATAATCCTAGTTTTAATTTTTAACTGCCCAGAATCTCCAGTTCCTCCCAAATTTCCCCAAACTCCATTTCCAAGTAATTTTGTCTCCTTTATTTTATCTCTGGACTATCATTCAGTTCCCATCTATATAATGCTGGTATCTCTTGATTTTCTACTTGTTCAGTCAATAAAGTCTACATTTACCCACTTTGAATCATTTTGCTTATTCTTTTATAACTTGACATTAAGTCTTAACATCCAAGACCATGATATTAACCAAGACTCTTCCTATGGAGTCTCTTAGGTATAAATAGGTTTTGGATAATCTTGCTGCCAGCTGCAATGGCCAGCATTTTGATGGTTTGCGTGCAGATTCAGGTACCTCTCCAGAAGCACAATTCCTCAACAGCTCTTGGCGCCAAGTTATACCAGGAGTATGGTATACTGCTACACCCTTATCTAATAACCCACCTCTCAGAGAGGAGACCAAGAACTATCAATCTGCCTCCACAATCCCCAAACCCCAAGTCTTCCATCCCTTGGCCTCTGCCTTCCTCCTGTGTTACCTTGGGCCATACTTCTTTTTGGGACATTTCAATCCATTTTTGGGCAGATATTGAGTGTTTGGAGAATTATTAAATTTAGGAATGGTGTCCTTGCCTGTAGGATCCTTGGTAACCAGATTAAATACCTCTGCCATCATTCATCACCTAGGAATATTACTTCCTAGTGGGTGGGTGCCTGACAGGTAAATAAGTCACTCCCAGCTCCTCACAGCATAAATCAAACACTAATAAACACCTTCCTATTCTTTTACTTTTTTAACTTTTGTTGTATTTTTTATTTTTGAGCATATTAAACTGCCTTGCTTTTGGATTAACTTTTGAACCCATTTTAAATTTAAGCAAGTCTTATATGTAAAAAACATAGTAAATTTGATTTTTCCGCTCAACTCTGGCATACTTGATAGTGAGAATTCAGCTTTTCCCAGCTAATTGACAGTGCCAAAATTGACACTTTACTATGTTTTGAATTTTCAACTCTCAATAAAAGAAATTCACCATAATATTTTTTTGCAATTATAATCTACTACTTTTCCTGCTACTCTCCATATAATTTATATATTTTTTGATTTTTAATTATACTTCTACATTGATTTAGCACTAAGATGTTATGCTGAACCTAACATCTTTGATGCTTCATCATAAACTCACTTATTTTCTATGTTTTAACCTGTATATCTATACTTTGAGTTTCTATTTTGCTTCTATTTACTTTTTTATGTTTTTTTCTTGATAAATAAAACTTTATTTGCATACTTTTTATTTAACTTTTGCTTTGATTTACCTCTTTCTGTTTCATATCTTCTCAATCATTTTATTTACAAAACTAAACTTTTTTTAGACAAGATCAAACAAGAACAGCCAACAGCCCAAGCGCCAAGCCTCCAAGGGCTCCAAAGAAACTGTCTCCACTCCCAAGCGTATCAAGAAGCCTGCAAAGGCAAAGCCTCCAACCCCATCTCCTCCACCCCATCTCCTCCTACTCCTCCCTCCACTCTCATCTTTCACATCCCCTTCACTTTCCCCCAAAAATTCCTCCCCCAATAAATCTGATGGTGATCTTATCAACCACTTCTTCTACCACTCAGAGGCCAACTCTGAGCCCACCAAGGAGCAATGCACCAAGAAGTCAAAGGCTGCCAAGGAGCCCACCTCTTCTTCTGGTAAGAAAAAGGAGGCATCTAAGCAGGCCTTGAAGAACCCTTCCCCTTCCCCTCCCCCTCCTGATGGCTCTTCCCCCCTCCCTCATCTGATCCCCAAGACAAGCCTGAGGAGTACTCCAAGAAGTTCAAAGCTTCTGTTCATGTGGCTTGGGATCCATTGGCCATCCACAATATCTGTAATGTGGACAGAGAGTTCAAAGTCCCCAAGCGCTTCCCCTGTTTTCCCCCATCATGTCAGTAAAGGGCAGTCCTGGCTACGTCACAGATAATTATATTTTCAACTGTAATAATTGAAAGCACGCTACCAAAAGCAAGCACTTTGTATGTGAGGATAAGACTTGTGGGGCCTGTTTGAACACTGAGGGTTAGGAGCGGGTTACTGTTGAGAAGGGGGAGCACGCCTGTGAGCCCCCCAATCACCTGATCACTTGCATGCTGAAGTGATACCTGGTCCAAGTCATCCCAACCTCTGCCAACCTCTGCGCATAAGATCTGGCCATCAAGGCCCTCCAATACCTGCAGCCCAACAATCTTAAGTTGGTGCCCACCCAGGAACAACTTGTTAAATTCATTAGCAATAAGAGAATTTCTGCCAATCCCCCTCCCCCCAAGGCCTCTGATGTCCTTGCTGAGCTTACGCTCACCCATAAGCTCAATCAGCTTCTGAGTGGGGAGCGCTCCCTCCTCCATGACAACAGGCCTAGCAGCAATGGCGACATAATCTGCTATGCCATTCAGCAGAACCTGCTGGAGTTAAAGGGAGTTTCAACCTGGCTAGTTGATGGTACCTTTTCCACTTGCCCCCAGATGTTCAAGCAGCTCTTGATGATCCATGCCCATATTGACATCTAGGTGATTCCACTTGCGTTCTTTCTTCTTCCTGGGGCCACCAAGGCCATCTACACCCGTGCTTTTACCATCCTCTGCCAAGCACTTTCCCTCCTTCCCAACAATAACAATGCCAAGAAGACCCCCTACACCCGCACCAACCCTCCTGCCGTTGACAAGGACCAGGCCACCCTGGGCTTGGAGGAAAAGGTAAGGCTGAGAGCTCTGGGGCCTCACATTTACATCATGGACTTTGAGCCTTCTCAGTTTAATGCATTTGAGCAGCTGTTCAGCGGGGAGGTGCCAGGGTACCACTTTCACTTCTGCCAAGAAGTTGCTTGGAATTTGCAGGCCCAGGCTGAGCTTAGTAGGTTGAGCCAGAGAGACACTTCAGACACTTGCAAATTTTTGCTTGCAAAATTTAGTGCCTTGGCTTTTTTAAAGCCAGAGCACACTGTGCAGGGGGTTGAAGTTCTCTCAAAGGATCCTTACATAGTGAAACACTCGGATTTCAAGCCTTTCCTTGAGTACTTTGAGCCCCAGTGAATTGGGAAGGTTGTCACGTAGAGGCAAGGCAAGGCCAGAGCCAAGACCAGCTGAAAGTGTACCAGGATGCTGTGAATGGTGAGCTTAAGACAAATTCAGCAATCAAGGCATATCATAAGCATCTCAAGGCTAACTCTGGGCTCAAACCAAAATTCAACAAGTTCTTTTCCTTCCTCCAGCACAAGCAGGAGAAGACAATCTCCAAGCTGTGTGACTTGGCCACTGTGTCCCTCCCACCAAACCCAACCTTAAGTTACCTCTTCACCAAGGCCATCCAGGGTGCAGCCAAGCACAATTATAAGGCCTCTGAGCTTAAGCAGCAGCTTAGGCTTATTGCCACTGCCCTCCTGGAAGGGGCTAAAATGAAAAGGGAAAAGAAAGATGAAGAGTAAAATTGCTTTCTTGATTAGTTATATGTTTTTACTTTTAACTTTTTAGCTTTAATTTATACTTTTTAGTTTTAATCAATTAGTTTTAAAATAAATTTTTCTATTTTTTAATTTAATTATATATTGCTGATCATTTTAAGTATATATGGCAATTTTGAGATGAATAATTATATTTGAAAGTGATTGAAATTTCTTAATTTTTGTTAATTTACTAGTAAAACATAAAATATTCACATTTGTACTTATATGAAATACATTGACAAATTAATATTTCTTGATATTTTTCATAACTTCTATTGTTGTGCTTATTTTTTTCTTGGTTCATTGGAATTTTATTTTTTATGGTAATCAAAAATATTTTTATAATAAAGAGTGTAAATTACATAGTAAAATGAGAAACATTTGCATATTTCTCCTTACTTACATTGGTTAAGATACATTTTGATTGCATTTTTGAGCTCTCTTGGGTCCCTTTAGTATACCATAGCTTTATAGTTTTAATTTTTTTATATTAAAAGTTTTCAGTACATCAAGATCTGTTAATTAAAAAAGTGTCAATTTTCAGTTGTCAATCAGGGAAAAAGCTGAATTCTCACTTTACTATAGTGTCAAGCACCAGAGAGTCAATCACTAAGGAGTTGAACTTACTACAGTTGCCTTTTGGACAGATGTTTGTTCTTAAGGACCTTCTCTTGGACGTCTATTGGGGTGCCAGGTGGGAACCCTTCCTGGAGATTCCCCATGATTAACATGGGCCAGTCAGGGTTGCCATCAGCGCAGAGGACATGTTTGATGTATAGCCTTGACAGGGCATCTGCATTAAGCATTTCCTTGCCCAGCTTGTATTCAATTTGCATTGGGTACCTCTGTATTAGGTTCATCCACTTGGCTTGTCATCTTGACAAGTGTTGTTGTGTTTTGAAGAATATCAGCAACTTGTGGTTGATGAGTAATTTGAATGTTTGGGCCCCTTCTAGATAGCATTGCCATTTCATGAGGCAATGTATGATGGCCACTAGTTCTTTATTGTGTATGAGATAATTTTTTTGCTGTCAAATAGTTTTCTTGACCTGTACACCACAGGGAGGAAGTCATTTTCTGCTGTTTTGATACAGAGTATTCCTCCTATGGCGTAGTCAGATGTGTCAGTTTCTAATTCATAGATTCCCTTGCAATTTGGATACTGGGGGATAAGGGCAGTAACCATACACTTTTTTAGTTGGTGGAAGTGTTGGTCTTTTAGGGGCTTCCAGACAAACTTGGTTGTTTTGCCCGTAATGGCAGACAGGGGGACTGTTAGGACACCCCAGTCAGAGATGAACCTTCTCACATAGGCTATCATTCCAAGGAATGTGCGGAGTTTGCTCTTATTTCTTGGGGCTGGCATTTCTGTTATGGTGCGTATTTTTTCTATATCTGGTTGGATTCTGTCCTTGCTGATGATGTGATCAAGGAATGGAAGTTCAGCCAAGAAGAATTTGCACTTTGACAGTTTGGCAATGAGTTGGTTTTCTTCAAGGGTGTGGAGGATCAGGTAGACTTCTTCCTGGTGTTGTTTCAGGTTTAGGCTGTAGATGATGATGTCATCCAGGTAAATAATTGCTCATTTTCCAATATGTTTTTTGAAGACCTCTTTCATGAAGGTCACGAAGGTGCTGGGAGCATTTGTCATACCAAAATTAAGGACAACACATTCAAAGGATCCATATTTAGTTCTAAATGTAGTCTTTGGAATGTCTTCAGGTTTCACTCAAATTTGGTGATATCCTGCTGTCAAATCAATTTTTGTGTAGAACTGGGACCCCCAGGGCATCAAAAAGGTCATCAATTAGGGGCAGGAGATACCTGCTCTTTATTGTGACCTCGTTAAGAGGCCTGTAGTCTGTGACTAGGCAGAGTCCTCCGTCTTTCTTTACCACAAAGAAGACAGCAGCACCAAAGGGTGACTTTGAGGGTCTAATGAGGCCTTTTTTGAGTGCTTTGTAAAAGTAAGCTTTTAGGGAGTTGTCTTCTTGTGGTGTGAGGTGGTAGATAGGTTGTGCTTTAGGTATACTCCCTTTTAAGTCAATCTCATGTTGTATGCCGCAGTCTGGTGGTAAACCTGGCAGTGTTTCTTGGAAAACAGTGGGGAATTCATTAACTAGCTGGTCTTGGATGGGGTTCTTTTCATGTCAAGTCTCTGTATTCTTAAAGTGGATGACCTTTTATGTGCAGGTGCTCCAATAAATTTTGCTAGGGTTGACTTCCTTTTCTGTTTCCATGATTTTTAAAAATACATGGTCCCTCATAAGCATATCAAGGTGGGTTGGGTAAACATGGTGATGTATCTCTCCTTGTTGTATTGTGAGGGTAGCACTATCCCAGTCAATATGAAGGTTGGATTTTTTCATCCAGTCCAGGCCAAGTATAACATCATACTTGGGGATTGGTATGATTGGGCCACTAAGCGTAGTTTGCACGTCTCTGATTTGGGCACAGAAATGTTTTGCTTCTCTGTTGACTGGTGTGCTTCTGTTGTCTTCCATGATAGCTCTCTTGATACTGCTTTGTTCTGTAGGTAGTCTCATGAGGCCAGCAAATTTCTTGTTTACAAGAGACTGGTCTGCTTCAGTGTCAAATAGTGTGGTGCCCTGATATCTGCAAAAGCGGAAAGGATATGTGAGGAGTTTATTTCCAGTTTGGGGGGCAAATAGTAGAGGATTGCTGGAGGGTACTTGGATCATGGTGATTGAATCTACATCTTAGTCCCTGTACAAGTCTTGTAGGTTGGGGGAGGGCGGCTTGCCTAAGCACTCCCCTGAGCTTTTCTATCCTTGTTAATATCTTTGGTACTTGCCTGGCTGGCTTGTGCAGTACAATTTCCAGTTCAAGGATGGGTGTTGTTGGCTCAATTATTTTTTGTTTGGTTGAGGATCTTTCTTGGCTGTAGGGCTCTCCTTGCGCTTTTTTATTGCATGTAAGTTGTCAGATTTTTGAGCTTCATGCTTTCCTTTCAAGAATACATCTTCAAGATTCTTACAGTGGGTCATGTCAAACTGACGTCTAATGTGCATGGGGAGACCATTTTAGAAGTCCAACCATGGTCTGGGTTCATCAAAGTTGATGGTGTTGGGCGCGCAGTCACGTAGGTCTTTATACACAGCAATGTACTTCTCAATTGTTCCTGTCATTTTGAAAGTTCTGAGTTCAGTATTATCACAATGTCAGAGTCCTTCTTTGAGAACTTTTTGAGGAATGCAGGTTCAAATACCTCCCAGTTCTCCTTCTGGTTGGGGTGTTGGGCTAGCCACTTTCTTACAAAATTTGATGTGGTTCCTGTGACACAAAGGGCAATCTCACTGACCCAGAGTCTTTGGGGGTAGTCCACTTGCTTGAACTTGATTTGTGTACTGTTGATCCAGAGGGAGGCATTTTCCCAACATAGTCCTGAAAAGCAACAATTTTGGCTATACACAGGTGTTGGAATATAATATTAGGTATTTCAGGCTGCTGTGGTGCTGTTGTAGTTGGCGCTGTGGATAACAGTCTGCGGGCTTTGAGATTGTTGTATTGTTCAACGGGTACAAGTACATTGTTGTAGATAACAAAGCCTGCAGGAACATCTTGTTCTTCTTTGGAGTCTCTCCAGCCGCTAGGGAGTACCATTGCTTGGGTCCTTTTCTTAGGAGGAATTTTTCCTTTGAGTTGGGTAGGGTTGGATAACCTACCTGTGCTACCACTGTCAAGTTTATACTTCTGGGAAGTATAATAAACGGAAAAAGGGGAAGATTAAGAAGAGAATGATATTTTATTGGATATAAATATAGGATAATATATAGTATCACGGCAAGCCACATACTGTCCATGTACATCCTGGAGGTCATGGGGCTTATCTGAGTAATGTTCCTCTTAGGTCACAAGGCTTATTCAAGTTGTGTTCCATTTAGGATCTGGATTATTTGATCCTTGTAATAGATTATTGACTGATAGTAGTGCCACCAATTTACTGGTTAGTCAGTGGGTAATTTTGTGATCCATTTGGCAATTTACTTGGGGTGTTAATTCCCTGAGAGGGAGTAATTAAAGATGTTGCGGCAATAGTCTTTTGGTGGAGATCATAAAAGGGGTTTTCAAGGCCAGCATCAGTGTTGACCACATGACTACTGGTCCAAAAAAGTGTTGTGATGGATCCAGAAAATTCATGCTTGCTTTTTTATTATCCCGGTCTAACTCTTTTACAGTTTGACAGGCAATCCTTTATGTAAGCTTCAATGATCTTGGGTTCTGGGCAAGCAATCTTGGTGTTAAACTTGACACCATCTGGTGATCAACTCTACGTTTTTTGCTTCCCATAATCTTAGCTGCAGATCATCTCTTTCATTCCATGGTAATCTTATTTTAGTTAAAAGCCAAAAACACAAATCATAAAAAGATTAAGGGGAAAGCAACCATTTTCACACATAAGTATCATTTTTTATTAATTATTTTTATGTTTCCATTATATACCAATTGTGGTACATTTGGCTGAAAACCCCTCCGGTTCCAGAATCACACCTGGATTCCTATTATGTGGTTTATGATATAATGGCAGCATCCAATCCAGATCTTTACCAAAAAGCTCTTCACACTCTTAACCTATAAGAATATGCTCTAATACATTCCAGAATCACCTGATTCCTTCTGTGGAAATGTATTGCTTTGGCTTGAAGCATTCCAGACTTCTGGCACCAAAACCCTGTGGAATATATGTATTCCTGATCCAAGCTATCCTTGTTCCAACTGGGAACCAGCTGATCAATCCTGAATGTATAGATACCATTGTCTATATTTAGTTGTTTTTGCATTTATTGATTTTTTTCCTTAAAACCCATTAAAACGCTTTGAAACTTGAACCAGGCGGCGCCCCAGCGCCTGAAACATTCATTGGGCAGCGCCTTGGTGCTTTACAAATCAATTAGGCGGTGTGACAGCGCTTCTAACCTAATTAATTTTCCAAAACAGCGCTTTTAAACCACAATTTGGGGGTTTACTCTTGGCTAACCTTAACCAAACTTCTTGACACAGTCAAGGCAATTAAAAAATATAATTAAATCCTCATTATTTATATTCTCAGCATATATTAATTTAACCTTTCCAGTTAAATAATCTGTTTAAAGACAACAAGTCTTTACTTGACACAGTCAAGTCCATTTTGGACCTATGATTAAATCCTCATTAATCATATTCCAGGGTATATATATTGAATAACCTCCCATTTAATCAATCAGTTTGAGACACCTAGTCTCATAATATGAACTGTTCAGATTATTTATTACAGCCCTCAATTATTACAGCCTAATTGATTCCTGGGTATCAATTAACCTCCATGGTTAATTAGACGGTTTGAGACACCTAGTCTCATAATCTGAACTGTTCAGATTATTCATTACAGCCCTCAATTAGTATATTCTAATTGATTCCTGGGTAATCCATTACTACACTGTAAAATCTCTCCAATGCCAATCCTATTGTTTTGAATTTAAACCTATGAAATTCATCACAATTCAACCTCTTTGTGAAACCACAGCCCAATGTGACTGTAGTAAGGTCACAAGTGTAGGTTAGAGAGTTGTGGGGTTCCTGTCTACCAGTCCCCAAAGTGTGTCCTGGGTCATAGCCAGGGACCAGCTGTAAGGGGTTGTCATTCTCTAGTAAAAGAAAATGTATCTCATAAATATGTATAGGAGTCAAAACGGGCTTTTATTCACTCTCAGAAGGAAGATCCCTTTAGAAACCTTCTGGTATATGGTCCAGGGGGTCAGGGAAAAATATAAATTTGCCAATACTTGGAGTCCTCCAACAATATCTTGGACTCCTTGTACTTGTTCTTGGAATCCTGCACCTTAGTCTTGGACTTCTGCTCCTTAAACTTGGACTCTGGCGCCTTAGAATGAGACTTCTGCGCCGCGCTTAGGATCCAGCTCCTTAATATTGGGCTCCTGATCCTTTATCTTGGACTTCAGCTCTCTGTATAGCTCTAGTGGCCTTGGTATTCCAATTGTATCAGACCAACCAAGCTCCTGCTGGTGATCAAAAGGCTTCCAAAAACCTCTTGGCAGAAACTTAAAAGACCCGGAAAGGACCCCGTAAAAGACCTGGAAAGACCCTGTAACTTTCTAGCTAGCTTCCTTATTATAGTGTCCTTTTCCCAACTGTTCCGCCTTCAAGTGGGCTTTCTTCATTAGCTTAAACCATTGCTGCTCACTTTTTCCTATAATAACTTAAGCTTGCATACTTACTTTCTCAAAAGCTTAAAGTATTAATTTACTATTTCCTTGCTTATACTTTATGCTTTTGGCTTCCAACCAATAATATTCATCAGGAAATCTTCCAGAACTCAAACAATGAATGCAGAGCGCAGAAATAGACTATTTCTGAAGCTCCACTGGGATCCAACTAGGAAATCTTTTTTATTGCTCAAATCACTCAAATCAACACCTCTTTGTGCACCAAAGCGTTAACTGGTCTATTATTCTGGCACCATTCTACTCAATCAGCTTCCAATAAATCTACAGTTCAAACACTGTAGATTATTTCTTCTCTTTCTCTCCTTTTATATGATAATTAATTACATCTTTATATCATATCTTTTGGCAGTATTGTTACAACTGAACCAATGAGGATTCAGTATTTGGAATTGGGGAAGACAACAGTTCAATGGAAAGGATAGAATAATAAGAATAAGGTATTGATTATTGTAGAATATTGTGATTTATACCATATGGGGAAAGCCACAAGGCCACAAGGGGGTGGCATAGTGAGAAGTTCCATGTAAGATTCAAAGCCAAGGAGTAACTTGTGCGGGGATCAGCAGGTCAAATTGGTAGCGCTCCTAATTAGGATGAAGTACCCGCCATTTGAAATTGCCATCAGATTAATACATCTTGTTAGATACGTCAAGGGGCAACTCATCAAGCGTCCCCTGTATATTGTAAGATACGTTAGCAGGCAAGTCTGAAAACTCAATTGAAACACCCCCTTTCCCCCTGCTTGTTGTCAGACATCAAGACCAGAGTCTGCAGAAGGTCTGGGAAGGTCCTCACAAACAGCTTTTATGTGGGGATGGCGTGGCAGGGACGCAAGCAATCATAGTGAAGCTTCTTGGTATTCCCTTGGTCATCTTTGAGTTGATAGGTATGATAGTCATAGACAGCAGCTATCTTAAAGAACCTTAGGTGGTTGGGCTCCAACTTGGCAGAATTGGGGTTGAGGGTATAGACGGGGTTGCCTACAGCGTACCTGGCTTTGAGGTGTTTTGTCCCTCCTTCAATTTGCTTGTGTTCAATTTCCCAGGCTTTGGCACGCCATTGGTCTAGGGATGGGGTTGTTACTAGGGGAGATTTGTTGGGAGCTCTGGACTGTAGCTTTTGTTACAACCAAGTTTCCAGACTTGCCTGCTAACGTATCTTACAATACACAGAGGGCGCTCAATGAGCTGCCCCTTGACGTATCTAATGTTATGGGTTAATCTGATGGCAATATAGAATGGCGGGTACTTCATCCTAATTAGGAGCACTGCCAATTTGACTTGCTGATTCCCGCACAAGTTATTCCTTGGCTTTGAACCTTACATGGAACTTCCCCCTATGCCACCCCCTTGTGGCCTTGTGGCTTTCCCCATATATTATATTAATCACAATATTCTACAATAGATGATACCTTATTCTTATTATTCTGTCCTTTCTATTGGACTATTGTTTTCCCCAATTTTAAGTACAGAGCTCTCATTGGTTCAGTTGAAACAGTGGTAGCAGCAGTAGGTTATCAACCTACCTAAAAACAAAATTCCCCCAAGAAAGGACAGAGTACGGGCCGTATGGCTACTCCCCAACAAGAAACTTTCCTGCCAATCCCCAAGGGGGACATCCCCAACGGGTACGTCATATATCAAGACCAGTTAGTTCTCACCAGTGTGTAAAATTGGCTGCCTTGGGCAGGGTGACGCCAGCGTCAACCTGCCCCAGTCAGACCTGTCCCAGGCATGCTCAACCTTCAACTAGAATCCTTTGTGGGTGACGTCAAGGGGGCCAACATTGTCAGTTGGCTCCAGTCTACTGAAACCCGCCTTTGCATCTGCCAGGTTTCTGAACCCATGTGGGTTGCCACCGCATCTGGGCGCCTCACAGGCCTTCTGCTGTGTGGTTCACCAACTAGGCCGGCCAGGAACTTGACGTTACCTGGGCGGCATTTTGAGACGCCGCCAAATCCTGTTACAGTGAAACCTTCTCTCCCATTGTTGTGGGAACTCCTCTTCTAGCAATCAAGAAAACTGGTTCTGTCTCTGAGTACCTTGACGCCTGGCAACAAGCCCTTGCAACTGCCCTTACATTGATTGGGATACCTCTGTTATCACCCTC